>CAJNOI010001241.1:0-17169 GCA_905250115.1 Adineta steineri | reverse complement strand
TATTTATTTACGGTGAGAACAAAAGAATATGCTATTTTTCTATTCAAGACATCCTACAGTAGCTTCAGATAACATCCATATTACTTCGCCTCTCCTCAGAACACACATTCTTCCATAGATGTCATAATACCATTACCCCGGGTATCGACAGTCAGACGGCAGGATATCCTAACATGAGGACAACGAAAGTAAATTAACATTCACTCCACACATTACACCAAGGAGTAATGACTTCATTACCCCACTAAAAATACATTCATTATAGAAGTTGAGGAATACGAGTGGATTTGGGGTAACGAGATGGTTACACCAAATCAACTCATATTCCTCAGCTTTTCACATATACTTCATTTGGGGTAACGAGGTGGTTACACGAAATCAACTCATATTCCTCAGTTTTTCCACATATACTTCTGTTTGGGGTAACGAGGTGGTTACACCAAATCAACTCATATTCCTCAGCTTTTCACATATACTTCATTTGGGGTAACGAGGTGGTTACACCAAATCAACTCATATTCCTCAGTTTTTTCACATATACTTCTGTTTGGGGTAACGAGATGGTTGCACGATACCCTGGCGCGGTAACTTTGTAAGCGACGTGTTTTTAGTAGAATATCCGCCCTAGTGAAACTACTCATCAAGCGAGTACGACTTGCCAGCATGAGTACTCAGATTACTCAAATGAGTACTCGTGAAAATTCACGAGTATTCTTACTGCTTGAGTACTCATAGTCGTACTGATTCAGTTGTTACTGGTTTAACTTTACTCGCAAGTAGTGGTATGAGTACTCACTCGAGTACTCATATATTTTTTTGGAAAATAACTGAATAAGACAGTTATGCATTTTCAAATATGAAATATAAAAATATAAAATAATATGAAAGTAAATTTTGCACAATATAATTAGATATGAAAACGTATTTTATCTGTTCCTTTTTGTTCAATATTATCAGACAACACAACGACTATATTGTTTTCAGGAGAGAAAAGAAAATATACAATTGGATGTTAATTTTCATGTGTTTCTTTTTTTTCTTTAAATAAACGTTTGTATTCTATAGAATAAATTGAAGTTGTTTTCCATGTGCTTAGATATTTTTTCGAAAAAACCGTTTTGTTCAATAAAATTATTCGTCACGATTCGTTAATTAAAAGAAAAGAAAAAGCAACGTGACTTGTGTTTATGTGTATAGAAGATATCCAATAGCAATATTTGTTGAGATAGACAATAGTCTTATATCGAAATAACGTCATTCTTTTTTTTCTCAATTATCATTCTCGCCAGTATTGTTTGCTTATAATCACGTGTTTAATGCTTTCATCTAATCTTTGATTTGTTTTTAGATGTCAAATAAACAATTTTATCGAAAAACTGCAACTGAAAGACAACGAGAACGTCGACAAAGAGCAGCAGCTATTGAATTTGATTCAAAGTTGAACGATTTAGAAGCTGATTATTTCCATAGCAATGCTGTTCAAGAAACATCTGACATACAAATGATAGTTGAAGATTTTTGTACATCTACAAATAATGAAGATTATCAGTTTGATGATGACAATTATTCCAATACACAAAATATAATACTAGAAAGTTCTAGTGAAAGTGAAGGTGAAATAAATGATGATAATGATAATTATAATGATGATGATGATGATGATAATTATAATGATGGTGATGATGATGATGATATTATACGTGAGCTTATCAATCTATCTAATATTAATCGTGAACAAAAATTATACTCATCTTGCAACTTATCAATTTATAATGCATGTATGGAAATTATTAAACTTTCTCGAGATTTGAATTTGAACAAACAACAAATCCAGCGTTTGTTGAATGGATTACGTTTATTACTACCAACAGAGAATAAGCTGCCACGCACTGTTCCTAGTCTTCTGAAAATTGTTGGTAAGTATATATATTCATTATTTTTTAAGTATCTTTCTTCTCACTTATTCGCTTATTTTTTTATATTATTTCTTTTCTCTTTATTATTATAGATATTGATTGCTCCAACAATGTTACATATTACTGCCGTGGTTGCTTTCATCATCTTGCATCACCTCAGCAAACATCATGTTCTAATGGGTGTTCGATGCATAATCAAAGCCGTCCATTTAGAAACGTTAGTGAATTGGTTATATGTGATATTAAAAAAGAAATTCTATCAACTGCAAAAAGATACATTCATTTAATTCAAGAGTATCAGAATGAATCAAAACTTATATTACCTGGTGATGTAGTGCATGGAAAGGTTAGTACTTTTTTTTCTTCACCATCTCACAATATTAGTTTTGATGAGTTTTGAATAGCTTATTAATTGATAGTGAGATTTTTCTGATATAAAAACCGATTGTTTTTAAACAAAAGCTCAGGATCATTTCATAATCAAAAAAAAATTCTATCTAGACAAACTTAATTTTTTAATTTAATAGAAAACTTCCAATATTTCTTGATTCATGTTACATCATAGGAAAGAATTAGATATATCATCAGCTAGTATAAAATATAATTCACTTTTCATTAAGATAGAAAATAATTAGGAAATAATATTTAAATTTACTTTCTTACATTAGCGATAGAGTGAACTTAAGTTTAATTATATTTAATAGATCTATACAAAGTTGCCATCAAATAAGTCCAGCAAGCTTACTTTAGTATTGCATACGGACGGAGCACCGGTCACAAAAGTCGGCGGTAAATCTTTGTGGCCGGTGCAATGTACTTTTATAGAAATTTCTCCACCTGTACGAGATTATGCCGATTCAACTATGATTTTCGGTTCCTGGTTGGGTGGTACTCACCCAAATCGAGATTTATTATGGTCTAGAATAGTTGAACAAATACATGATTTACTACAAACCGGTATTACGATTCATGCGGATACAGGTGAAAAGTTTAAATGTGTTATTCGAGTGCAATTAGCTACATTTGACTTACCAGCTCTTGCACAAAATTGTAACATTATTCAATTTAACGGGTATAATGCATGCCCAGATTGCGATATTCGTGGTATAGCTATTGATCGTCAGGTCTTTTATCCTTATTCTAAAACACCTGCAGCACCAAAAACTGATTATCATTACACATCTTTATCGATGCTAAAAACGAATGCAGCTGCATCAATAGGAATCAAGGGACCAACACCATTAACACAAATATTGATCTTTCCTGATCAGATAGCTAAAGACTATATGCATCTTGTATGTTCTGGTCATTTTAAGACATTGATAACATATTGGGAGAGAATTTTATTACCTGGAGTTTTTGATCAAAGTTCAAATTATATTATATCGGTCGTATTGCCTCATTCTTTTAAATATCAATTTATTCCTCTTGTACAATATTCTCAATGGAAAACAAAGATGTTCAGGTTAGGACAGTTAACTAAAGCAATTAAATAAAATACTTTAGCTTTAGTTTAATCTTAAAATTAAAGATACATGTTTTAAGTTCAACTGAATGAGTAAAGCATTTGTATAGTTAATTTCTTACATATACAATTAGTTTTAGGATTAAACTTATAACAAGAACTTCTTCATAGTTTTATATATATTCTGTGTATTATTTAAAATTATTTTTATTTCTAGAGATTTCTTATTATATGTATCACCAATTTTTGTGGCCTTATTTCTGCCTGATAAACTTGCTTCACATTTTCTACATTACTTTATATATGTACGTGCTTTATATTTTTATGAAGATACTTCACAATTAGATGAAATTGAAAATATGTTCAACTATTACTATGAACATATGAAAGATTATTATGGAGAAAAATCTCAGCTATGTACACTTCACTTACATTTACATTTGAAAGACCAAGTTGTTAAACATGGTGCATTAGTATACACATCATGTTTTGCTCGTGAATCTTATATTGGTCATGCATTAAAATGGTGTTTAGGTAAAAAATACATATTAAAACAATTTATTACTTGGTATAGCGTCGATCGTGCTTTAGCTTCAGATAATTCACTTAAACTTAATGATATATTCTATGTTGAAAAATTCGATGAAAATTTTATGGATAAATGCTTTATTCAAAATTATCAACAAAAATTAATAACATGCTCAAGCACAAAAAACATTGATTTATCAAGATCAAGATTTTATTCTCGTTACAGTCGTGGTTTAAAAGTATTTCACTCACGTGCTTATACAAGAAGTGGTAATGCAATTAGTTATTTAGTATCAATACTAACCAAAACGTGTCCAATGAATAGACATACATGTCTCGGTGAAGTTTTATTTTATTTTCATTCTTCTGGTCACTATTATGCATTTATTAAAAAATATGCTTGTATGAACTTTAGTATTTCAGATGCATTATCTACAATATCATTACCTCCAATAATTACCGACAGATTAAAATATTATTATGGCTTTTACAATCATAAACGGTTTTCGTACAAAATTATACCTGTATCTTATATATCAAATAAAATTATTAATATGAAATGGATTAATGATATATTAGCTTACACTGATGTTGTTTGTGAATGGGAACATGATTAATAATTCATTTTTTTGTTTAATTCTTTATTATTGACTAGGTTTTTTTTATATGTTCTTAAAAAGAAAAAATAATAAAGAAAATACTTTATATTTTTTATGCACTTTATATTTTATAAAGAAAATACTTTACATGTTTTATTTTTTCTTGTATTTAGATATGGAAATGTTATCAACAGGTTATAATCGTATGCGAAGATCGACAGCTGGAATTAATAAACGTTATGACGAACAAGATTATGTACTTGTTTCGTTTCCACAATTGAACAAACATAGTATTGTACCAGCTGTAAGTATCAATGTTGATCCTCTGGATAAACAAAATGGTAGTATTAAAACATTTGGATCAAGAAAAAATTTAAGAATTATTAGTAATGGTAAGTTTTTTATCAAATATTTATTTTTTATGCTTATAAATTTTCCTTTTTACCTTGAGGTCCAAAAGAAATATTAAAAGAGCGTGCATCACGATACGCTGCATCAGCTGGTAGCGAAGAAGTTGATCTTGTTCCTGATGAACAAGAGAATAATGAAAATCAAAATGATAGCGACGATCGCTATTCACCATCCGTTATGTATCAAACAAGTAAAGAAAATAGGAAGCAAGTTACAGCAAGTGAACAAACAAAATCGCAAATTGAAATAAATTCATCAAAAGTTTATGATCAAACAACAACAGCGAATGATGATTGTTTTGAAAGTACAACTTTTACAACAACAAGTATGTCATATGGCCTTGATTAATTTAAGTATCATTTTAATTTAATTATGTATGTTATGATATTCATTCAGGAACTCCATTAAGTGCTCGTGAATTAAACTTTGATCGTGTTTATTCACCAAAAACGGGAACAAAAAGAAAGCATGAAGATAATCTTGATGAAAGTTCATTGAGTGGGAGTGACATAGTAACAGATGAAGAAAGCGGTGAGTGATTTCTTGTTGTATTAAATTGAGATGAAGGTTTTTTGATTCATTAATTAGACAAACATTTGTATGTTATGAAAAAAAGTAATGAACTGCGATCATTATTGAAAAAACCTCGTTATAAACGAAGAAAAAAGCAAGCTGTTGTACCAGTTAGCAAGGGTAATTAAATATCTTCCTATAGTAAAAATGTTTTGATATATATATCTATTTTAAGGTGAAGAATCGTGTAGTGGTTGTAAACAGCTTGATGAAGTAGTTCAACAATTAACCAAAAGGGTCAATAAGTTGGAAAAAATGATACCAGTATTCAAGAAATTTCGATCAAATGCACCAGTTGTAAGCAAAATTTAATAGACACTTCCGTTTCATATAAAAAGTTTATTTTTTCATTAATTAGACATTAACAAATCAAACAAATCAAGCTGAATTTACTAATGAAACTTATACAAAAATCGAAGTAAGTTTTTTTCTTTTTTTTTATATACCCTTTTGCGATCTCTATTGCAATTCTAGGAAATCACTGGTGTAAATCCTAATCAAATTAAAGCTACACCAACACGTCCAACAATGGTAATGAGAGAGTTGATAAAAAAAGGTGGTCATATTAATGATAAAATATATTTAACAAAACATGAAAACTTATTTAAAGGTCAGTATACAACTTTTAAAGTTTTCTACTACAGTTCATTACAATTTGTCGTTTTAGAATTTATACAAATGAAATGTATGATTCTTGATGATAATTTAAAGGTTGTGTGGGATGAGGTTGTTGGTTCACTTTCACGTCAGCACATCGACGAAGAAAGTAACAAAAAAAAAAAGATACATACAGAATTATTATCAACATCAACAACTTCATCATCACAATTGGCACACAAACCAACGATCCCCACCGAACAAGGCACAACAACGTCAACGAATATTGTTGAAAAAGAAATAACGACAGCAGTATCATCAGAACCAACTCAATCGTGTGAATGAACACTAAAACTCTTGTATAGTTTTGTATGTTTCGGTGTGATTGTATTAGACAAACTAGTTATATGGAAGTGGTAATGATTCAATCTTTTATATAATTAGAGAACATTTTTTTTATGTATCGTTTTATTTTTTTTACTCTCTTCTCTTCGTTCTTTATATTGAATATTCTATCATATTTTATCTTGTTTCTATTACTTATGTTCTCTTTTATGTTAACCTTGTTACTGTTACATGATCAAAAACCAGATTATAGCAATAAATTAAAAACTAATACAAATATTGTCGTATATGAAATGTACCAATAGAGTACTCACAAAATTAGAAACGAGTAGATCCTTATAGTACTGTAATACTCAGCAGTTTTACATAAGTACTCGCTAGTAGTACTCGAACACTTAACGTTCACAACGAGTAGAACATACGAGTACGTAAATATCATAAGTACTCATGAGTTCTCGTGACATTTTCTAGCATGAGTACTTTTTGAGTACTCCGGTATGAGTTCTTTCACTAGGGAACAGTTTTAATACAACATACAAATGATGCACTTCAACAATTGAAGAATATGCGCGTATTAACAAATGTTGATCAGGTGAAATATAATGATATTTACATATCGAATTTGAGGTTATTACTTTTAGAAACGTCTAAAAACTTTAACTGAAAGTTTACCAAAACAATATATAACAACATTAGAACGTTTTCGTGAAGTACAAAATATTGCTTTACGAAAAGAAAAAGAAAGTTTTAATCGTTCAAATACAATTCCATTTCACCAACAAGGTATATCGAATCCATTATTTGCTAATGATTTCATTTCAACACCGATATCTTATCAACATCAACAACAAACTGAAATGAAAGCATTAACACAACGTGCCGAACAAATAGGCGATCTTGAGGTACATGATTAAAATATTTCATAATATTAAAAATGATTTGAAATTTTATCGACTAACGGTTAAGACTTTTAAAGACTCGTCATGTCTTGAATGAGATAAAATATTTATATATACATACTCTAATAAATAGCTCATAGTACCAGTTCGATCTAAAAATTACTGTTCTAATACTCTTAAGGAAGCTTTCTATCATCTGAAATTGATAGCCATTCCGCAAATATTAAATTCATCTTTTCAATTATTAGTATCTATAAGTAAAACATTGCACTCATATACTATCCGATAGATTTCATTCGATATTTATTGAATCTTATCAAATTAAATTCCATTCAGTAATTAAAAAAATGAAATATTATGTTACTTTAATATATGTATGACTTTTTGTATCGGAAAACTGATCTGAAGGTCGCATCACACGTAGTATTTATCCTTTTTAAAATTCTAGCTGATAAATTTTCATGGGAAGAGTTATAGATAATCTTCTTATTTTTCTATTTAGACACTGATGGTTGAAGTCAGTGAATTGATCAAGGACATGGCTCAACTTGTTAGCGAACACGGTGTTATTATTGGTAAGTTTTTCGAAATTATATATAAGAAAAACAGAATTGTTGTAATCAAATAATATTTTTTAAGAGACCATTGAAGATCATGTTCTAGAAGCCGAGAAGCAAACGCATCAAGCCGCTGATGATGTTGGAAGGGCTCGCGAATATCAGGTATTATATTTCTTAATATTTATTGCTTCTAAATGCTAACTTTATTTATGATCTGTCAAGAAATTTTAATAATTAAGGAATTGATTTCATTATGCTTAATTAACTGAATAATGGTGAATATATGAAATAACTCTAACAGCGCTGCATTTTTCTAAACTCTATTGATCAACATTTAACAAAAGCTATAATTTATCATATTACTTTAAAATTTTCATTTACATGTCAGGCATATATAATATATATATATTTATTTTTCTATTTACAGAGTTCGGCTCGGTGTAAAATAATTACTTTAGTTACAGTTTTGCTCATTATTCTTGCCATTATTATACTTGTTTTGGTTTTATTATTGAAAAAATAATGTATCTGTTGTAAATGAGTTTGAAATAGTTCTTCCTACTTGTGATAATAAAAAATATCTTCAAGATTTAAACAAGAAATATTGTTTAATCTTTTTATTTGAAATTCTTCATAAACTATTTGATATCTACGATCTTGAGGGTGTGGGTGTGTGTAAAGATGATTAAAAGAACACACACACAAGCCTCTCCATAAATAAATAACGAAAATGTCATGTATCTCTATATAATTTAATTTTTTTTCCAACAAATGTGGATTAGTTACTTTCAAAAAATGAATACTCATATCAGATACGATATTTTTATACCTGAATATTTTATATCGCGATCTTACAATCTCATAATTCAACATACCATCTATTGGTTTTATTTGAAAAACAAATATGGAAAAGAGAAACAATGTTTTAGTAACGACAATACGTACTGAAAACTAATTCACCATTAACGGCTAGAACAATAAATGTAATCCAGAAAGCAATTTCAAATAATGTAGCGAGAATATTGAAAATAAGAGCCAACTTACTCATTGTTCTTGCACTACTTGCATTATTTTTTGTTTTGTAATCTCGACAGAGAAGACTAAACGGCAATGGAATCACGCCAATAAGTATTCCACCAAAGCATATATTAGTTATTGACCATGGTAACCAATCATAAATTCGAGGACTTGTTCGATCGATCTTGTTATTCGGATGACCACTAATAGGTAGTTGGTTTGAATGCATGTACTCTACTCGTTCGTTTAAAGGCTTTGGTTCTTCTGCAACCAAATTTGATGATTCTGAATAAGGTGAAACGACATTTGAAGAGGCCATGATACGATAAATGGAGTTTAATAATAATAATATAAAATAGCGACAGAGATTTCATTTAAATAGTCTATTATTATTGTTATTGAAGATAAGAATTATAATACTTCTTAATGCATGCATTATCAATAAAGACGATTAAGAAAGTCATTGTTGGTATCAATAAGTAATTAAAAGTATATCATATATAAATATTTGATAAGATTATTCATTGAAAAGAGAAAATAAATATTTGTCGCCTCTTGAACAGATTTCAAAACAATATATCTGTCTGTAGTAAATCAAGATATCCTGTTTTTTGTTTGTCATATTTGATTAGTTTGCGTCGTAGATTCGTCACATGTCAGCCAAAATATGACTTTCCCTATTTTCCAGTAACGTCTTTTTTTCACGCTTTTTCTTAGTATTTTTTAATATTATTTTGCGCTTCATGTAATACATAATAATGATAAACTAACCGGAAGTTTATGGTCAAGAAAGCTGATCATCAGTGCAAAATGTTCCATTGTAAGATTATTAAGATTAAAAATAAATACATCTCCTTGGTGTTTCTTCTACTTCATTTTGTAATAAAATCTCAGTCTGTTTTGATTGATTTTGTCTTTCTTTCAATTCATGCTCTGTTTATTTCTCGCATGCAATTTGACAAATCAGAATCTGTTCACGGTAAGGATTCTGTTTATTTCGTCAATTCACTCGACCAACATAAATGAATAAAGAAATATTTTGATTAATTATGATTTTTTTCATTATTTTCAATAGTAGTGTTGATTGTTTTTTCATTATTTCTCCATGTAGCAAACAAATCTTCGTAATCAATTTCTTCATTGTTGGCAGGGCTTCTTTATTAGCATTTATATCGAATGAATATTATTTTTTCACTCATTCGTATAATATAAATCTACCATCAGAGAGAGAAAGAAAGATTCGACTTCATTTCATATATTTTCTCTTAAAAAAGTACATACAATTTTAGCAAATATAAAAAAGACATGGTTAAAATTATCCGTACTGTCTCAAGTGAAATATCAGTCGTACATAATAGGAAACGCCAGGTAGTTATCAATTTGATAATATGAACGACGTTTTATCGAGTTTATCTTCCAATGAGTGAATAAAGGAAAATCTCAACTGTTTTTTTTTATAGGTAAAGCATAAGTCTAGGAAATCAAAAGACACGAATCATCGTTTATCTTCAAACGTCAGTCAATGCGAAAAATTAGTACTTCCCACGGACAATCGCTCTTCGATAACAATACCACCGCACGCGGAACCAAAGGGCAAGACTCATCATTTGTCTCCGAGCGTCAGTCCATGCGAAAAATTAACACATCCCGCAGACAATCGCTCTTCGATAACAAGGCCATCGAGTGTAAAACCAAAGGACTCATCAGTCCAGAACTTGGACAAGTGAGTACTGAGGATGTGGTCGAACTTTCGAAGTATGAAAAGTGCAGTGTGTCGTACGTCGGATTACGGAAGTCTTGCCTCCCACCTCTTATCTATTTTTCTTAATATACGTCGTACATTGTTTTTTAGGGGAAAGACAAAACGTTCTGTAAAACGGAAAAGGAGGTGTGGTGCATTCTGGTTTATTATGTGTCCTATTCTTACTGCATTGATATTGGCACTCCTGGCAGCTGGTATATATGGACTTATCACTTTATTGGCAAACAAAGCAGGAACTACTAGCACTGGTAATAAGTAAAAAGCTACTTATGTACTCGAAACCTAGAGCATTTGACTAAGAGCACCAGGTCGATAATTCCGATAGTAGAAATCTTAAGGAAATAGCTATTTTTCTAGTGAGATCCCTCTGGTTCCGGGGTGCTGGTGTGGGTGATTGTAGATATTATATTTATTTGTAATTAACACCTAAACTCACACCTTCACCCATCCTTAAGATAATTTGTCATCTATTTTAAAGCTACAAGCACAACAACAACGACTGCGACTACAACGACAACAAGCACAAGTACATCGAGTATGTTCCATCAAATTTAATAATTGTTCTTTCTCTGAGTTGTGTAACCGAAATTCCAATGCAAAGATAAAGAAACCTTCATCTTTCCAAAAAGAATTCGAAAACAGATTTGCAAAGTGATCACGGTCACGCGCGATCGTGAGGGTGAAGATAAAGATGAAAAGAACATCCACCCTTACACACTCTTACTCAGATCTTCAAAATCGGATTAGATATTTACCTTATTCTTCTCTTCAGCTACAAGTAGCACAACTACTACAGACACCACAACCACTACAACCACCACCACCACTACAGACACTACTTCTACCTCGACTACTACGAGTACGATCCATCATTTTTTACTGTTCCTTTTTTTGCTATCATCTATACTTCTTTCTTTAGCTACATCGACTACTCCATACGTATGTAACTTTACTTGTCTCAATCAATCATGGATTTCTTCAGCGAATGTTTTGGCTTTATGGCCATTCGATGGGACATTTATCGACAGTACTTTTACATATAATGCCACACCTGCGAATAGTCCTACTTTTGTAAGTAATGGCTATTTGAACCAAGCACTCTCTTTCAATGCGAATCAAAGTCAATCATTGGTCACTTCATACATTCCTCTGGCAAGCACGAGTTTTACAATTGATGTTTGGCTCTATCCGACAGGATTTCCTTATTATGCGGATCATAGTATTCTTGGTTTGTGTCCTGCCCTATTGCCCAACGAATGTCTCCATTTGATCTTTCGCGATTCTGGATCAGGCTCTCACCTTCATTTTGGATTCTATTATGATGATTGTGATGGGGCTACAATAATATCTCCTAATAATTGGATCTATGTTACATTCGTTTTCGATATAAGTACGATGACACAATGGATTTATCTCAATGGAGTACTGGAATGTAGTCAAACCGTATCATCAAATCTCTTATTCTCCACGGGCAGCGTTACTATTGGTTTGGTTCCGAATCTCGAAGGTGTACCAGGCGACGACTATTTCCAGGTATTTTGATGTTTTCAAACGAACGTACTTTAATTTAGAGGCTAGAAAAATTAAGACGGGTTTCATATAAATAGAATACACGTCTGAGGTCCAAACAAGATGCGTCTGTACAGGTCTGTCTACTGATTTCTCAGGCGAGTACAATGAACAGAGAAAATCGCCTATTCAATCATATGAATAGTATGGATTTCTCTTAAATCTTAACCATATTTTCATACATTTTTTGTCAAAATTTCATCTGACTGACAGACCAGTTTTATACATCTTTTTCGATGTTTTCGGAGAATAGTTTCATCTTCTGCAATATTGAAAGAACTCTGTTACTAATCAGAAAAAAAGATTCGCAATAGTAATTGCCAGCGGGATCTCGTGCATATTACACGGTTGTTGATTTCCTATGAAGTTTCCCATCTCTGCTTTAACTTTATAACCCAGTAACAGAGAATCACTTTAAGTTTTATCCTCGTATAGCGTTACAACCTTTGATTCAGTACAGACAGATTAAATTTTCAATTGATAATATTATAAATTGCTCAATTAGTTGTGAATAAGATGATAAGTTATTAGTAACTATTGGAAATAAAATATGAACTTCAGTCTTTTCACGCTAAAATACTACTGCTACAACTTTAAAAACGTACTGAAGATACTACTGAGAAATGGTTTAGTATGACACTTTTTTTACAGTATACATCTGATTCGCAGAAAAGTTTTCAATTTATGAGATAAAATTTTATCATGTGAAAAAAGGACAGGCCAAGTGGTCTGCCTGTTTGGATCTCTAATACACATACCCAAGAATTATGGCTACAGTTGAACTCAATCTGTATAATCTAAACGAAATTTGAAGTAATTAATTAAAGGAGAAAGAGTGAATTGTCGAAAGTTGCAACCGAATAATTTCAAAGGCTCTATTTTCTTTTTATAGGGCTACATAGATACATTAAAGATTAGTAATCGAGTCAAAAGTGCATGTGAAATACTTGAAGATGCCACACTTGCTTGTCGTTTTCCATTTGATAGTACAAATACGTTAGTCGATTTTGGACCTAATTCGGTATCAGCAAATGCTTATTCATATTCCGTTTTACCTGTTGGTCACACTCTTCAAGCCATTCGATTCAATGGTACGAATTCTTACTTTCAAGCATCGGGCTTTACTCAATTTAGTATCAATGACCAACCATTTTCGATATCGCTCTGGATTCAACCTATATCTCGATCAGGTACACTCGTTCATATCTCAAAGTCATCGACTGGTGCTGGATCATGGTGCCTTTCATTCATAGGCTTTGCTCCAAATGGTACACTAGTTGCGCAAATATATGATGGTACAGCAATAGTATCTATCATAGCACCGACTGTTATTCCGCTCTCATCACCATATTGGACTCATATTGTACAAACATGGAGCTCAACGAACGGTCTTCGTCTTTATATTGATAATATTCTAGTTGCTTCTGAACCATCGGCAGTAACATTTGTGGCTAGTAGTATAACGCCAAATTATGTTACATTAGCAAATAGTTTTTCAGCAACATGCTTGACAGGTGGAATAAATATCAGCAATCATTATGTAGGTGGCGTGGATGATTTCAGAATTTACAGTCGAGAATTATCGGCAAATGATGTATGTACTTTATATGTTGGTTGAAATATGAACTAATTAAAGATATTATTATATTTAAATAATCTGGTTTGGTAGTTGAGATAATACTGACGTTATTGCCTTATTGACATCATTAACTTCTGCTTCCTCTCATTTTTTTTCTTCTCTCCAATAAAAACTTCTGCTGTGTATTAAATACATTTACTACATAGATGTGAATTACTAAACAAACATCATTACTGTTGCTGGCAACAGAGATACTCCTAAATTTGTAAAGGTTTAGCAACAGATAAGTTCAAAATCTTGAGAATGAGGGTGAGTCAAACCCAACTATGATCCATTTTAAACTTGCTTAAGAATCTCATCAAGTACCTTCTAAAATAATATGGTTCTATCTGGAACTGGTTTTTTCTTCCAAAAATCATTCTAGGCTGGTAAAAGATAGTCTGTTCAACACACTAATTAATTAATTGATTTATTTAAAGTCGATATATGATTAGCTCCATGTCCAGGACATTTGACTAAAAAGTCTAAATAAACGTTTTCGTGTGTTTGTTACTAATAGATCTGAATTCGTTACATCTTTTGTCTGACTAGCTGCAATCTAATTGCTTTTTCACATAACTATACTCAATATACTCTTGTTTATAAGTATATGCTGCTATCTACAGAAACTATTTCATGCAGTGAAGTATAGTTGATCGAACAGAAAACTAAGATATTTTCAGAATAATTTGAGAAATATTTCTTGATTTTTCTGAAATGATCCTAAAAATTAACTCTTTTTCGAGAATACTAAGGTAATATTAAAATTTAGTTATGTTATCTGACGAAATACGTAAAACAAACGAGCAACATAAATGTGTAAACTCTATAATAAAAATTTAGATAGCTGAAAACATCTTGTATTGCAACTTCTGCATCAATATATATGAAAAACTATTTCATTCTTTATTTTTATACAGAATGAATAATTTACGGACATTTTTATTTGAATTTAAAAGCTTTTCCTGTATTTATTGTTTACCTCACCTAATAGTAAAGACAAATTGTAGTTACACCATTGAATCATTTGAATGTTGGCATCTTCATCGAAATACATATGAATCAGTTCAAAAAAGCTCAAAATTATTGCAAATTGTTCAAGCGTTGGCCACCAATATGAATGCCATTGTGGACAATTTACTCCATTCAAGGCATCACCAAGTGTATCCTAAGCCCGTCGTGCGATAAGTCGTTTGATCCATTCTCCAGTTACACCAGCCTTAACAAAAAAATTGAATTCATAGCAAAATCTCAAAACTTATTAATATATTTAATTTTGCATTAGTAACTTCCACCATAGAATTTTTCAATATTCTTATATAATACTCTGGATGATCATACAAATTTATGAGTTGAGCTCGACAATCTTCCAAAACGGTATATTCTCGAATTCGCGTAGCAGTCAACAAAAATACTCCTACGCGTGTAAGAACCACATTACCTTCTTCAGTCATTAACAGTCGTGTACATCCGTTCACTGGTTCTAAAACACCAGCTGTTGATCCTTCGTTAAGAATTACACGAATACGACCAGATTGATTTTCTTTACCACCTAATTCTCAACTTCTAAAATTGCTGAGTGTACTAAACTCAATATTGAACTTTTTTCATACGCTAAACAAAACAACCCGTAATGGATGAATGTAATATTAAAAGAAGACATTAATACATGTACGTTGCGAAGATACTGGTTGATACTGTGCTTCAGTTGATAAAATCTCATCAGAACGACACAAATGTGCAGGAATCATATTCCGATGACGATAACGTATCAGAGATATATTTTTAATTAATTTTCCTGTTTACAATGCGTAATACGTTTCTTCTTCTTTTCTGAAGAATAAGTAAAACAGCGATCTGCTAGCCTTTGTCTGAACGCGTCGAAATTTGTAGTACTTCAGCTGTTGCTGAAGTTGACCGCATAAAATACTCTTCGGCATATCATATTCTGAACGATTATTTAATATGAATCGACATTCCATCCTATCAAATAAATAAATTCATAAAAAATTGTTTACCTTATACTCATTTATCAATATGGGGTATTCATCTTTCTATACATTGAAAAACGTTTACGATTATCTCATGATACTATTTAATTACGAGATGTTCTCGCTGGTAAACATAAAATGTAAAAATCGATCTATATAGCTATACGAGTTTCAAATATTTTTTGTTAGAAAAAAAACCATATTTAATTTAAATAAAACATAAAGAACTATCTTATATGTATCAATGAAGTAAGTAATTTGCTTTTAGAGAAATTTACTCTCAATATAATGCCACTAACTCAGACTTGTATTGCCTTCATCAACAATCTTTATATGAATTACGCTATGACTATTAGCTACAAGTATCTTAACATCTGCAAAACAATTTTATTTTAGAAGTTTTATTACGACAACGGTTCGCTGTCCTCAACGAATCAGTGATCGTGATCAGCAACTCACTCTCTATCAAACCATGTGCAAAAAAAATACAAAAGAGATTGCACTCGATTTTTGCATTGCGTGCATTTTACAAAGATATTTATTTTTGAACATGAAACATCGACTTTTTCTTTTTTCAAAATTCTTACGAAATAACCAGGTTTTTCATAAAGTGTCATCAGGATTGTCCGATGGTGAAGGTAATATTACACCTTACATTTTGAGCGTAACATCAGCCTCATGTAAGTGCATGGCACGTGTACACTTTTTGAAATTACCGAGAATGCCAGCTGAAGTACCATTATTGAATATAGTTTTTGAAATTTTATTGGTATTAGTTGTGGTGACTTGCTTGTTTGTTGTTGTTAATAATTCTGTTTCATCAAGTAAAATTTCTTCAGCTGATTCTAATTTATTGAAATATTTAGCTAAGGGTATGGGTGGGGGTATTACGTAAAGAAATAGTTACTGGTAATAAATTCTTGATGATGCATGAGGAAGATGCTAATTTGATCCGACTCGGCCTTTATCAACCTGGTAAAAACGATGCGTTGATTTTATCAAAAATTAATAATTTTGTTGCCATGAATAAGATATTAATATTTTTGCATAGGTAGAGAGTAACCTATTGTTTTCAATTGTTCTCTTATATAGTCACTCGGATGATATTTCAGGTAGTTGATTTAATTCGTTGATTGAGAAGTAAGTAACATTCGATTATCATTAGTTGATACAAATTGTTATTGAAAATATTCGAAAAAAAACCTTGTAAGTTTGATTTTATAAGTGATTCGAATACACGGTCTCTGAGTTTTGCATAAATCTGATAGATTGATCTTTTCTTCATATATCAACTTTTAGACTTCTTTATGAGATAAAAA
>CAJNOI010001240.1:0-17185 GCA_905250115.1 Adineta steineri | reverse complement strand
TTACACGTTAAAAACGGCGTTTTTGGCGTTTTATTAGTTGACGTGTTTAGCTCACAGTCGAGGTTTCCGACTGTACGTTTACACGCGTTTTTTCAAATTCTTGTCTGCCTGGGTAATAGTAATATCGCTTTGATAATCCAGAATTCGGTAGACAAGTTCTACCGGTAATGTAACAAAACTAACAGACATTTTCTTCGACGTTAGTTAAAATTATTGCAATGGCTTTGTGTGACGTTTAATATTAAATGGAATAAAGTGTGTTGTTGCTTTGCTTCTTTCGTTTTACATGAGCCTAATATTTGTGATATGTTATCAATTTCTCATAGTAATGAAATTATTTGTTTGAAGAAAAAGAATGATGATAAAAGCTACGGTGAGATAATAAATCTTCTCATAACTTACACCCTTGTCTACATCCACACCGACACCCACAAGATGGTTTTCATTAATGCATTAAAAAAATATCGATCATAAGCGCCATCTAGTAAACATATTTATATGTTTTCGAAAAAAACATTCAATTTATTTGAATGGGTGATTTTGTATGTTGATAAAACCGAAATTTTAGATAAGGTCTCAAACAGACTGAATGAAGTCAATTCATCTTTTTTCAGTCTATTTAGGGACTTATTAACTAAATGTCAATGTGTTTAGAATTATTACCTAATGAATTGTTATTCAATATATTTCAATATCTTTCGACTCCTGATGTTCTTCGTATCTTCTGTCAACTTAATCGTCGTTTTGATAAACTTGTTGACAAGCATCTATATACGTGTAAATATATCGATCTTCAAACGACATCAAAATTTAATTTTGATCTTATTTGGGAGCAATATCTTTCACCACTGGCTGGTAAAATAACTTCACTCAGTTTATCGAACGATGTGAATACTCCCGATCAAGTCGACCAATTTTATGCACATGGTTTTACATTGTGCGATTTTCCTCAATTACAATATCTTGCACTATTTCATATTCATTCAAAGGAAATAATGGACAAAATAGCGAACGATTTGCCTCATCTAACGACTCTAACTCATCTGACTTTCGAAAAATCTATCTTCAATTATCAGTATATGATAAATATTATTTGGAGTCTATCTAATCTTGTTTATTTTCGTTTCAATACATACTCTGATTCAGAACAACTAGCCTTTCATACACCAAGAGTAACATCATCAACCATCAAATATATACATGGCTTTTTCGATGAACGAGACACAAATATAATTGCTCTCCTGAGACATACACCACAAATACGATGCTTATCTCTTACTATTCATGACTGTTCTTTCCTTACTGATTTATCAACAAACATAACTTCGATAACCAAATTGGATTTATTGTTTACGAAGCCCGCATTTAGTCCATTGGTAGATTTTTTACGTAGAACACCGAATCTAACTTACCTAAAACTGGATATGGTATACAATGGTATTCATGCACAAGTATGGGAAAGATTAATTCAGAAGTATCTCCCAAAGCTGAAAACTTTGCACTTTAAAATGAATTTTACAACTGTCAAAGCGGGAAGTACTGGAGAAAAACAAGTAGAACAAATTCTTAACACTTTTCGAAACTCTTTTTGGCTTGATGAACATCGATGGTTTGTTCAATGTGATTGGAGTCCAATAACTGAAAAGTGTTATGTTTACACCTTACCATATGCTTTTGAAAATTTTAATATTGATTTTCCGATATGTTCAAAATTCACCTGTGCAATTGATAATACTCCATGTTTCTATGATTGTGTACGTAGACTAACGTTTAATGCCACTACCGACCACCTTTATGACTCTTTGACATTGTCTCATATTCAGTTTTCTAATATCCAGTATATTACTATCGATCTTATTGGAGCTAAACGTTTTCTCTATACAAATGGACAAAACGGTTCATCGGCTTATAATTGTGAAGTAAATTGTCTAAATCAATTGCAACACATACTAGAACAATATCGTCGTGTAACTTCATTACGTTTGTGTGGATGGCCTTCGGCGATTCTAAATATGCCTCAATGTAGTATTAAGGATGTGTCAGTATTCGAACTAGATTTACAGTGTCGTACGGGACGGGAATATTATTACACTCAAGAAGAGTGCGACCATTTTAGTCGTTCAATACTTGGTATTCAATGTAAAATTCTTACTATTGATGTCATAGATTGGACATGTGTATATAATCTTATTATAAAAATGAATAATCTTCAGATGCTAAATGTTCGATGTCGACATCATCAACCGAACTCAAGTCAAGTCTCACACGAAAGAGATCTTATGGAATGGTTACATAAGAATATACAAGATGTATTTTCAGACATCAAAAGGATCACCTGGAAAAGAAAATCTATATTTATTGAACGTTAAGAACTTGAATTGGGGTAAGTAAAGAAAATCAAATGATGAATAATTTCAAATTTTTTTTTTGACGAAAAGAAAAAAAAAACATGATAACAAACATAACAAATGTGATCCAATAAAAAAGACGGAAACATATGTCAATAGATTTTTTTTCTTTTTTTCTATTAATCCTAAAAATAAAATACTTACTTCAAACATGTTCGTATTCATGAAAAACTCTCTTTCTCTCTCCTAACGGATAAACGAAATCAATCAGATCACAGGTTAAAAAAAAGAAAAAAGAAAAAAGTCACAATGTTGATTGAAAACGATGCACAACACAAAAGATATGTCAATAAATAATATTATGTTGATGATTGTTGACGAAGTTGAAGAGTCTTTTGTTTACTTGCTAAACATACACGTATCTGTATAAATGATTCAAGATAACCTAATGCAAATGTATGCACAGTAGATGGACGCATAACAATTTTTCCTAATTCAAAAACAGAACTAGATGTTTGTTCATCATTATTATTGTTCTCCTTTGTCATAGTTGATAATGATGAAGAATCACTATTATCATTTTCATCTAATTTTGATTTTGACCTAAAAAATAAAATTCTAAATTATGATTTAATAAAAAAAGAAACTGACTTATTCATTTGTTGATCAGTATCTCCAATAAGTTCTTTTTCAAGTCGATCATATTCATTATCATTTACTTTAGCTTGCATTCGAATAAATAATTCATATTTTCGAATATTTTCTATAATTTGTGTCCATTGTTCATTATATAAAGATTCGATTTTTTCCAATTGATTCCATAATTTTGTTTCATTTTCATTCTCATTTGATATATTTGACGATTGTTGTTCATTTACTTTTTTCTTCGATTTTTTCGTATTTGATGCACGATTACTAGTCGTATCATTATTATCAACTAACAAAGATGTTTTATTAAATAGAGTAGCTAGAATTGATTTAATTGATAAATATAAACTATAAGTGTAAGATATAAATTCTGTATAAACAGAATAAAATTCAAGTGGTGATTGTTTGCCAGATAAATCATTAAGAAAATCAATATTTTTATTATCTGTTGTTTCCTGACATCGTTTTTGAAATGATGTATTTTCTAATTTTTTTAAAAGTAATTTATAAGATTGTTCTAATTGTTTGATAATTGCATTTATAGATTGATCAATTTTATCGAAATGAACTATTGTATTTGTTAATGATATTTTTGAGGGTGTTGATGATGCTTCTGCAGTCATATTTAATGTAATTCCTTCAAGTAAAATTTGAACAAATAATGGTATTGATTTATATAATTCAAGTTCAAGAATTGATTGAATTTCACATGGAGTTATAGTTTCAACAGGATTTAAAGATTTAATACATTGTTCATAGTCGTTAATGATTATTTTCAATGAATTAAAAACTTGTTCATCCGGCATATGAACTACAGATATTGATGAAGCAGCTAAATCTGTTTTAGAAATTGATGGATCGACGTATAATGTATAGATAATATTTAGAATATTTGCACGAAAATAACAAAGAGTTGAGCGTTGTTGAAAATCAACTGTTTGATATTGACGAAGAAAGAAATCTTTACATGATGGTGATTGATAGGATGTTTGACCCGAATTTTCAATTAGAATTCGATCAGCATAAGATATTGTCTCAATCGGCTTATCATTCACATTGCCAGAATCAAAACGTAATCGACGATAATCAATTTTTGGCCAAATATCAAAATCTCGTGTATCTTGAATTTTCAATACATCATTATTATCTGTTTTATAGAATAATGAATGTAATGAATTATTCTTATTTTTTTGTTTATGATCAAACAAAACTTGACTTGATGAATATTTTAATAATTTACCTATTGAATTATATCGATTTCCATTTTGTATTAAATCAATTATAATTGAACCTATTAATGATTGTATATAAATTAATGAATAACTAAGATAACAATCCGAAAATGTACGAATTTCATTAATACGTAGAAAATTTCCATATTTATAACAAAACATAATTTGTCCCCATGAATCATCAGTATAAACAAATAAAAGATTTGTTAAATAATTAAAAAAACTTCTTATATGATGATAATTTGAATGTATACGTAAATAATGATCTGTTAATAAATAACCAAGTGAATAATATTGAATATTTTTTATTTCAAGACGTTCAAATAAATCTTTCATTATTGTTATACAATTGAAATGTAATGCGATATTATACATATATAATTTAACATCAAAATTCGATGAATCTTTATCATATGTACGATCTAATAAAGTATACAATTCACTTTTCGATTGATTAGTTTCATCCATGATATTCACTATTAATGTAAGTAATTCAATAGATAAATGTAATGGTGTTGATGATTGATTAACTAAATCAAGTAGCTTTTGTATTAATGAATGAGAATTTTCTGATAACCATGAATGATGTATATCACCACATAATCGAGCACAATAGAGTATATTTATTAAATATTGTATATTAGTTTGACTAGTTTCAGATGTTAATTGATTAATAAGATGTTTATGTAAACGTGATCGATCTTCAGATGTTAGATATTCGAATGCTCGATATATATCATGCATAACTAAACTAGTAGTTTTTAATGAATATGTCTCAATATAAGATATAATTTCGTTGAAAAATGAATTCGTAAGATAAGTAGAAGCAAGTTCAGGTAATGTTGATAAATTATTTTTAAATCTAGTAAGTTGCCATCGAAGGCCAAGTTCAATACGAGCTAGATGAATATTACGTAAATCAGCAGTTTGATTGGGAGTAGCTGCAAGTTAAGTTGAAAAGAAATTCGATTAATAATTTCTCAAAATATCTTACTCAAAATAAATTCATGAAGATCTTTGATAAGTTCTTCTTGTTTTGTCGTATCAAATTTGAAGAAAGTATCAAATAAAACTTCATACCAATTCCAAAGATAATTATCTTCAATTAAATATTGTTTAGCTAAATGATAAGTAACATCTAAATTGCCTGCTTTATAATTATAAATTAATGGTTTTTCATGTGAAAAATAAGCTGGTAACATTGATTCATTTGTTGCTGCTTTTGTTAAAAGTTCTAAATGTTTATTAAGAAAAATTAATGATTTAGAAAAATCTTCTTTTAATTCTAATGTATGTAAATAAAGTAAACATTCCATTTCACCATATGGTTTATTTTGTTGAAGATTTTCATCGAAAAATTCTTTATCAAGCATTTTCAATGCCATTGGAATATAGAGTGTTTGTTTTAATTGATTAGAATTTTCATCAATTTGTAAAAGTACACTTATAATAGCCCAATTATAATAAGGAATTTTTCGTGTAAGTTTATAAAGTTTTTGTGCTGTTAACATTTGATTTTTATAATCTTTCATACGAACATAGGCCATAAATAATGAACAGAGAAATTCTTCACTAGTTGGTTCACGTTTTGCTGCTGCTTCATAAAGCCAAACAACTTTATCATATTGTCGTAAATCTTTATAATATTGAGAAAAAAATGTTAAGGCATTTTCATCCATATTTGATGCATCACCAGGTGCTGCTGCACGTGTCGTAGCTGAAGCAAGTGTATCTAATTCATTAGCTAATATACTTGCATCTTCTGGTCTTTCAAGTTTAAGTAAAACAAGACATTTAAGTGCTTTACATGCAGTAAAATTTGCTTGTTTTTTTAATAGACGATCGATTTCTGTTAATGCTTTACGATAACTAAAAATACATGAGAATAGATCGAGTATTAGAGATAATTCGAGTTCATACTTATGGATTTCCATGTAATCATAAATAGGACGGAGACGTCGTTCATTAACTTCCAAACGTGGATTTGCGATCCGTTGAGAATCATTTTGATGTGAATTTAAAGTACGAGCTGTAAGTGGTATTCCTGATGGCATCTGAAGAAGAATACAATAAAATAACAAATCGTGAAATAGCTTAATATTGTTTTTTGTTTCTATTCAATTGGTAAATTCAAAAATGAGAAGCAAGTTACATGTGAATGAGATTGAAAGAGAGATAAATGCAAATAAAAGGAAATAAGAATCACACATAAATTGGTTTTTTTGTATTTTTTAAAATACTACATTTTTATATATATATACACATAAATATGATGGATCATTAAGAAGACTTTAATTCAATAAATATAACTGATCGATTGTTCATTGCTAATAAATATTTGAGTATTTTGCTGATTTTATGAATTACGAACTTTTCCAGGAACATATTTATCATGATCAATAGCTGGTTCTTGAAGAAAAACATGAAGAGAACGTTCATTCTGTGCTAATGGATGACCAGCCACTCTATATAGAAATAAATAATTTATTTTTTCTTAATAAAATTTAATTTACTTATTAATAAATTGTTCAAGTCCTTTACGTCGGTCTTCAATAAAATCATCTTCAAAAATACCGTCATCACGACGAAAAAAAGTAGGCATTTGTCGTTTCCATGCTTTTGATGGTAATGGTGGAACAACAATCTTCAGAAGAAAAAAAATAATACAAGAAAATAATTATTTAACTAAATCTTACTTTACTATCACGTTCAAGTTCTTTACGTAACCATTCAAAATCTGAATAACGACGACGAACAGTACATTCTTTTAGACGAAATACTGGTAAATTAGTCTATAAAAGAATTTTTATTTATTGAAATAAATTTGTTTTTTTTTCTCTTAAGAATTTACTTTCATTCGAACTTCATAGTCAGTATATCGTTTTCCAGCAAAACCATGTGTTTCAGGATTAAGAACTTCAATTTCAAGAAAATTAGCTGGAGGATCATAACGATCTTCAAGTGAAATCTATAAAATAATAAAAAATTCAAGAAAATAAAATTCTATTTTATTGTTTTCTTTTATTTACTGGTCGTGTTGGTAATCGAGCAATTTCTCGTCGATTTTCAGTTTCAACCGCAGACATGTATATCTTAAATAAACAAGAAAAGAAATAAAATGATAAACAAACACATCATAGGTGCATCATTTTTCTTTTTTTTTGTATTTAATAAGGTTTACAAATGCTCGTAGTCATAAAATAACTTTACTCCTGACATCTTATGTTCACGCAATCCATTGGTTAAATATATTTTATCAATGAATCAAACTAGAGGGTCAATCAACGAACACGAAAGAACTAATATAAAAAAATTAATGAGATCGTATCGATTTTTTTGTTTTTGATATCAAAATAAAAATATATAAGTTTGCTTGCAGTCGTCAAACTGTACCATCAATAGTTTTCTTTTAGATTGTGATATCTGTCTTATTCCATCCAAATAATGCCTTCAAGTAATTATTTTTTCTTCGTATAAATCTATTTCATTCGATTTGTATTTTAGGTGTTCATATACCAGTACGGTATCTCTTATGGTTTGCTTATTCATTACCAGGTTTTGCTCTATTTTCTTGTGTTGGTTTATCTATTATAAAAGATTTTGAAAAATCTACACGTACACATTGCAATGTTTTTAATTTTCTACCATCTATATCTGCATCAATTGGTGATTGTGAACCACAACGTTATATTTGGCGTTTATGTTTTGCATTAGATAGTATTCCTCGTTATCTAATTGCATATTTACAATTAATACGTTTATTAAATCGTCATCATATAGGTTTACCAGAACTTTATCCATTTGTTCAAATGTCAAATAGTATTATACATTTTCTTGAGCTTACATTTCTTCTTCTACTAACATATATATCATCAAATGAAATTAAATGGATACATGAATGTTCATTTGTTGGTTTTATGATTTGTTCATTAGTACATATGCTTCTAACGGTACTTATTGATTATTTTTGGCCACGAACAATCAAATATCTTCCAAGTGATCAAGAAAGAAGTGCACGTTCAAAACGATTAAAATGGTTTATTGTTAATATTATGTCTTTTTTCATTTCACTTTATTTCTATTTTCGACATAACAGTGCTTGTGAAGCAAATATCTATTCGATGTATTGTCTTTTTGAATATTTTGTTGTGTTAACAAATATTGCATATCATTCTGTTGTTATGGATGAATGGGATCAACAAGGAGGACAAATACAAATTTTTTATTAAATAAAATAAAAAAAACTATCTATTAATCAATAAAGCTCTTTCATGAATTTTTTTCTTATAGATTATGACAGATAAAGAACCGAGTAGAAAAGAAAAATATCGTCAAGAATCAAAAGATGAAAGACGTATAAAATTTAAAGAACGTCGTCGTTTAAAAGCAGAATCGAAACTAGTCGGTTTTCGTCAATCAACAAGTTATATTGATTCCGAATTAACAAAAGAATCAATCTATTATACTGATCCTCAATCACCAAAATTACGTAAAGTTTATCCATATTTTTTTACATGGATAACACATGCGAAAGAACGTTGGTATGGACGAACGATTGAAGATGTTTTTCAGTATGAATTTCGTCGTGCTATATTAAAACAAAATTTTGATGATATTATACGTAATGGTCTTGTACGTATCAATGACAAATGTGTAGACAAAAATTATATTATTAGAAATGGTGATAAACTTGAACATTATACACATCGACATGAAGTACCCGTCATTAATCAAAAAATTAATATTTTAATTAATGATGACGATTATTTAGTTATTGATAAACCATGTTCAATGCCTGTTCATGTATGTCTAATTTGTTATCATATGAGCTTGTCCAGCTAACGACAGACCAGCGTGGCCAAGGTTGAGTAGAAGATTTCTCAGAGCTTTTCATAGATACTCTATCGATAAATGTCATTTGTTTTGGACAAAATCGATGAAAAAGGGGCTTTAATGACTGTTATTTTATTTCGCATATTACTTGATTATTTACGGTAACGGGAATAATAGTAGTATTATTGAAGATTGAGTTACGCGTTGAAATTGATTGATCGCCTTTTATTGCTGTCACAGCTATAAAAAGATGTGCTTTTTAAGGTGCTCAATTTTGATGACAACTATTTCGAAAAAACAAATTCCACTATTGTCAGGCCAGATGTCTTAGCTTCAAACACAGATAATAGCATTTTTTTCGTAGCGACAAATTTTTTAAAAATGTGAATGGTTTTGTATGGCTCTGGTAGAAAGAGTGCGTTACCACGACTTTCCGAGCCCCTAAGACTGTGATAGAGCAATCAAATTTTTAGCAAATATAGGGCATCTAACTATCTCATGAAGGTATAAGTTTCAGCTCTCTAGCACCTTTGGCTCTTGAGTTACCACTATCAAAAGGTAAAAAAAGGCTGAGTGCGTTACCTGTGGACATGCTCATATATTTTAACAATTCTTTTAATTCACAATTAATATTTTTTAGCCATGTGGAAAATATCGATTTAATACTGTACTTGCAATACTTCATTATGAATATCAATTATCCAATCTTCGTACTGTTCATCGTTTAGATCGTATGACATCCGGTATATTAATTATGGCTAAAACAGCTGCAAAAGCACGTGCAATTGATTTTAATGCTGATCGTTCATCGGCGAATAGTGTTGATAAACTTTATTTATGTCGTGTACGTGGTAAATTTCCTTATATGAATCAAATTGTTCGAGTTGATAAACCAATTGAAACATTTTCATTTCAACTTGGTTTAACTAAAATCGGAGGAAATAAACAATGTCAAACATTATTTCGTCGTGTAACATACGAAGAATTAAAACAACAACAAGAAACACATGGTAAATTTATATTTGATTTAAATAATGAAAATAATGAAATAGTTATTGATGAATCCTCATATAAATATTCTGATCAAGATGATACAAAGACAAGTTTAGTTTTATGTCGACCATTAAGTGGTCGTATGCATCAAATTCGTGTTCATCTACAATATTTAGGTTTTCCAATTGTTAATGATCTTCTTTATAATGCTCCTGATATATGGGGTACGATGAATGGACAATATGGTCAATATGAAAATTCAAATGAATTTGTTGTTGAAACATTTACTAAACGTCACAGTTGTGAATATTGGTTAATGAATGATAATGATAATGAAGATGAAACTATTAATTTAAATGGTAAACGAATTATTGAACAAGATCAAGAAGAGATCGGTGATGATACGAAAAGAATTAAAACTGAAGAAACAAAAACAATTGATGTCAATGATGATGATGCAGTTAAAACATATATTAAAGAACATTGTTTTGAATGTTTAAATCAATTTCGTGAACCACCAGCAGATCAACTTATTATGTATTTACATGCATTACAATATAAAATATCCGATATGACTACTTTTACTGGTTCATTACCTGAATGGTCTCAGATCGAAATAAAATAATAGATCTTTTTTGTTTTTTTTGTGATATTTATTTTCATAAATAATCATAGGATCATGTTAACTTATTTTGTCAATGATTGTTTGAAAAAACAAGACAGAGAGAGAGAGTGAAGTAATCAAATGTTCTTTCTACATATAAAACTGAATATAACATAGCACAAAAGATGTTGGATTAGAGATTTGTGAAAGAATCCTATGGATTAATGACTGATTCATGTGAAATCAGGCTTATAATAGTTCTTCGAGTATTAATACCTTGAGTTCGTCTTTATCTTTTAGTTCAAGGGTTCATGAAAATAGATTTAGATATAAACTGTTATTCATTTCAAATAAATGGTTCAGTTTTATACTTTCTTCTGTTTAGATACATTCTATGGCGTTGTTCCATTATTTATGACTGCTATATGTGTTTAATGAATACAAACATGCCCCTTAGATACTTAAGCATATGCAGATCTATATATGTTAGAGAAAGAAAAAAAAAGATATATATATATAAATCCGCAGGCGAATTTCTTTTTTTATTTTTTATCTGCACAGATCTGAAGAAGTATCCATAGCGCATGACTTTCTTGTTCAAAACGGGTACTTGAGTTTTTATAAAGAATAGAGTCATTTTGAACGTTAAACTGAGAAAAAAACTGAAATGTTTTTCATGCGCATGTTAGAAGAAGTTCGACTAGGGAAATACTTGCAAAGCAATGATCCTTGATCAACTAATATTAGAATAAAAAGTCAGTATAAAAGTAATCATTATTTTTCTTATTCTCCCTTTTTTTTTTGTATAGAATATGGTCCAAAGACAGCGGTGTGTCGTAGTTTAGTCGAAAGGGAAAATGTTAAAAATTCGGTGGGCAAAAATGTTGAAATTCGTTTCAGAATATGATGAATAGTCAGACACGTTTTATACTATATAATCCATCTAGATAGTCCATGAAAGTGTATTCATTTATTAGAATCTTGATTTTCCTTTTCGGGACTAGATAAATGAAATGACTGGAGGAGGAGGAGGTAATTGAATGAGATCGGACGAAGATTTTGCAAGTTCAGTCATGGGAAAAGAATTTTATTATACAATAGTTCATCTGTTCCCTCTTTCGGTTGATCTATATAATATTATTCACGACTGCTATTACTGGTCACAAATAGATGCTTGATATAGCACGTCATTAGAAATATCACATTTTACGATAGTTTGTCGCTTCAACATTCTGCTTATTTCATGTGATAATATTATATAAATTATATGTGAGAGATTCTTTTGATTTAATATAACGAACTATATTATAATCATATCTACAGTCGATCATCTTAAATTGACATACACCGCCATCTGTAATGTCAATCTACAACCATTTTTCTGTAGCCAAATAAAAAACAAAAGCACAGAAAATAAATAAACAGACAAAATTTTTTATACTTTTATAATTCATTAATCCAATATCTTAAATTTTCTATTTATTTCTGAATAAGTAAAAAATAAATATATAATTCTTTTTTTAAGATTTGTACAAAATTTCTAAGAAAAAATGATGCGAAAAAAGGTAACAATGTTCTATAATCTTTTTTAATTTATTCATCTAATATTCGTGGTTAGGTATTATTAATGGGTAAAAGTGGTGGAGGAAAAACATCAATGCGTTCAATTATATTTGCTAATTATAGTGCTAAAGATACTCGACGTCTCGGTGCTACAAGTATAAGACAAATAATTATTTTCTATAATCGAAATCAATTAAATATTCTCATTTATTTTCTTTAGTGGATGTTGAACAATCATATGTTCGTTTTCTCGGTAATCTTATATTAAATTTATGGGATTGTGGTGGTCAAGAAGCATTTATGGAATGTTATTTTGCTGCCCAAAAAGATAATATATTTAAAAATGTTGAAGTACTTATTTATGTCTTCGATGTTCAAAGTCAAGAATTAGATAAAGTTTGTCATAGAAAACAAAAATTGAATATATAGTCTTTTAAAATTGAATCTTATTTAGGATTTACACTATTATCAGTCATGTCTTGAATCAATTTTACAACATTCAAGTCATGCAAAAATCTTCTGTCTTATTCATAAAATGGATTTAATATCGGAAGATATGCGTGAAACTGTATGATTATTATTTAGTTTTCTCTATTACTTATTTTTGTTTTTCATTAAGGTTTTCGCTGAACGACAAAGTATTCTAACAGATTTATCTAAACCATTACAATGTTCATGTTTTCAAACATCTATTTGGGATGAAACACTTTATAAAGTAAATTATTTTTGTACTGGAATAATATATATATATACTTTTTCTCTTAGGCTTGGTCACAAATTGTTTATCAATTAGTACCAAATGTTAAAGGATTAGAAAGAACATTGACAAATTTTGCTGAAATTATCGATGCTGATGAGATTCTTCTATTTGAAAAAGCAACTTTTCTGGTAAACATTTTAATTAGACCAAAAACAAAAGAAATAGTTTAAAAATTTGATAGGTTATTTCACATTGTACGCGTAAAGCGCATAGAGATGCAAGACGGTTTGAAAAAATCAGTGATATTATCAAACAGTTTAAATTATCCTGCAGGTAAATAGAAAATTAAAAGATTTTCCTAGGTTCTTATATGAAATATTTCTATATCTAGTAAATTAACTGCAGCATTTCAATCCATGGAAGTGCGTAATTCAACATTTGCTTGTTTTATTGAATTATTAACACCAAATACTTATGTAATGGTTGTTATCAGTGATCCATCTATCTGTAAGTTGAAGTCGATTGTAATCTTAAGAAATAAATGTCTCCGTTGTCATACGATTTTGATAGTGAAAAAAAAACGACTGTTTTATCGAAAAGTGTCATATATAAATTCTTTTGTTTTCTATATCGCATGTTTGCTCTCTTAGTATCAACGAAGATTGATTGCCTTACAGTATGATTAATCAATATTTATTATAGTTCAGTCAAAATGAGATAACTTCTTTTTTTTTATTTATTTTGAAATATATATGAAAATTTAAATATAAAAATAATCTTTTTTCTTTTTTTTTATTTAGCATCCGAAGTAACATTAATGAATATTCGTAATGCTCGAAAAATCTTTGAAAAACTTGAAAAAGATGTTACTCGAAATTAAGTTTTATTTATATCTCAGTCAATAAAGAGTAAGAAAATAAAATTTATGAAAACAGTTTATTCTTGCCATTCAGCTCTAATTTGACAAAAAATACATATAAATCGGAGTTAATTTTTTTCTTCTTTTTTTGCTTATATATATATTTCAAACTAGCCGGATGATATTGTTATGTAATTGTGTATTTCTTTGTGTTAATCATCATTTTGTCAAACAACACGTTTTTCTTGTCTTCTACGTCTGTCTCTCTCTCTCGTTTCTCGTTTCTTTTCTTTTTTTATATATATAACAATCGAAATAAATGTCTTTTCATCTATAAAAATACAAATTTTTGTTTGTTTGTTTATTTAATTCTATGTTTGTTCCATAGATTGTAGAAGATTATTATTCGGCTTTCCGTTTAATTTATTATCGTCATTATTACTTCGATCAAATGATGAACCAAGACGAATAGTAAGAATTGTAATAATACCAATAAAAAATGCTAATTGAAACCATGAAGATATTATAGCTAGTAACATATACATAAAAAAAGATGAGACATTGGGATATTGTTCGAAATATAAATTATTTAGTTGAGTACATGTATTAATATGATTATCATTTGATGTCATCGTTGTACAAAATTTAAGAAAACCATTTGTTAATATAGATGCATTTATTAAGGAGAAAAAACCGAGAATAATAGATATAGGAAACCTAAAATATAAGTAGAAGAAAATTATAAAATGAATAGTTTTTCTTTTTTCATACCATGGTATGATCAAACATTGATCATTTGTTGTAACTATACTATGATCACCATTGAATAGAATAAAAAAGAATCCTGTCATAATACAATAGATAAATGTAAAAACATTGTAAAATGTACAAAAATCACATGTTGATTGTGAACTAAATTTTTCTGTTAATGGTATTATTTTAATTGTCCAATTTGCATGACTATTGACAAATGTTTGAAATTTAAATGATGCATATAATGGACATTGTTGTTTAAATTGTACTATACTTGATCCAACAATCAGTGCTATGGTAAAACTAGTTAAACCAATTAATATTATAAATATAAGAAATACAATACGTAAATTTTTATCAGACAAATGTGGTAGATGTATTGATCTTAAGTTTTTAACTAACCATGTATAAATACGTAGAATTAATATTGGTTGTTTAGTTTCTGTTGTCATATGTTTTTCAGTGTTGCCATTTGTTTCACATAATGTAATAATATTATCATCGTCATCTTTCGAGTTCTTTTCTTTTGATAACGGATACATTGGAATTAATTGTTGTTGTTCTTCATTATTTCTAATATTTGTATCCATATTTAGTAACTAAATGAGTAATTTGATTCTTATACGTATAGATATTTTAGTCGCATAGACACATTATTTGATGAAATGAGACTAGAAAAAAATGCGTTTATTATATACGCTTAGAAATCATCTGTAATAGATTAATATTTCGATCTGGAATATATTAGAATATTAGAACTAGCAAATTCAAGAGAAAAAGGTTAATGATCTTAAATGAATATACGTACATATTTTAGATTATTATTAATAAATCCATATGTAAGTAGTTTTAGATTTCAAAATAATTAAAACAATAGAAAGTTCAATGACAAATGTCATAATATGGACATACTAATATGATATAGATAGACATCATTAGTCAACTGTATAGAATATTTTGTCATAGTTCTCATTTTCCTGTAAGGAATATAGACGACTAGGTTTTTTTACGTTCTATTCAGAAGAATGGAATTCATATTTTTCTATCGTAAGAAAAAAGCAGTCATGGTTTTCTATTTCCGCGATATTATTCTTTTTTCTTCTTCTTCTTCTTCTCTCTTTCCATTCTATTGATGTTTACAACTTTCTGTCATAGAAGTTGTTTTTCACCCTTATTACATATATTATTCTATATATTTCTTTTTAATTCCTCAAGAAATCTTTTCTACTTGCATTGAGAAAGTAAAGCACATTACAATCTATCGTAACATGATAAATGCAAAGAATATTAATTTATTTTTCTCAAAACTCTATAGAATAAAAAAACTAATTTTTTATTGATTAGAATAGTGAATTAGTACAGATTCGAATATTTATAATTTAAAGAGAAAAAAAACATTACGATGAATAACAAACACTCATGGATAAAATCATTGGACTGAATCGTCTATCTTGAAAAAAAACATGTTTATTTTCATTGTTACGATTAGGATAAAAATAACCAATGTAGAAATATTTCTTTCTCCTATTGTTATAACCTCTTACATACATAAGAAATTCTACTTTGAATAGTTTCGACAGATTTATTTTAAAGTAATAAATAAAAATATGTCAATATAAATTTATTTCCATAAGGGAATTTTTAACACAATTCTTTATACTTGTTGAGTTCGTATTGAGTGTATTATGAATAAAATCAAATTATACAAAAGGTTGTCAACAAGATGTCATTTTATATTAATCAATAGAAAATCCCGCGAGCTACAATTTGTCTATTACACACTGTATTAACTAATAAATATTACGAGACATGTTGTTATATTACTTCTTTTGACCTCATAATAGATTATTGCTCTTTATATTTATTTATCGAATTAGATATTCTTAGATTAGAATAGAATGATCAATTATCCAAAAAGGCTGCTATTTTTTACTCATAAAAACACTTAAGAATAAAATAATTTGTTTTTTTCTCGAGATTTTTAATTGATAAATACTTCGAAAAAAATTTTACTTAAATTTTTCTAAAGAATAAATATGTTTTGTTTTTATTAATTGAGAAAATGATACACTAATTATAATTGATGGTAAAAGAATGCTCTACTTTTGATATATCATAAAATATTCTATTATATTTTTTTTTCAATTTGTTTTGCTTCATTGAAGTAAAACAAAAGTCATAAAAAAAATAAAAAACGTGTTTTTAAAGCAAAACAAATGATAAGATTGTCATATATTATTTTTAATCAAGTGAAACATCGGTTTCTATCAAATAACAGTGGTTTAATATTCGTTCTAGATTTCTTTTCTTCGAATCATACATGTCACATTTATTTAGTGGTGATTTAACATTACCTTCAACTACAACTGCTACTAATCATATACTCCCACCTGTTAGTAATCTCATGGCTCTTCCACCGTAAGATCTATTATTAAATATACATATACATATATATTATTTGTATTTAAATTCATTTTAGGTATAATATAGATGATTTGCTTACTCCTAATAGTTCATTAACAAATGTAACAAGTTTACCAAATGGTGATACAACACGTTCTTTACTTGCTGGTCATGATGGTTTATCAGCTAATATCAATAATACTACACATACATTATCACCATCGTCAAGTGTAAATAATACATTACCAA
>CAJNOI010001239.1:0-17188 GCA_905250115.1 Adineta steineri | reverse complement strand
TCAAATTCTAAATTTGACTCAATTCCAATTTTGACCCCAACATATATATATATTATCGTATGTTTATATTTTGTGCATTTCTCTTGTAACTAAAAGCATATCTGATTCATCAAATGCGTAACATAAGGCCAAAACCTCATGTTGTTGTTATTTTTCGTTCTGTCTATTAGATACTTAAACGGCAAAGAAGAAAATATCATTTTTTTTTATCTTTTTCAGCACTTTAGTAGCATAATCTATTTGTCTTATCTGTTTTACATCATTTCTTATAGAAAGTCTGATTAAGTTTTTCTATACTAAATAATAAAAACGTGTTTTATATTCTACATTATGGCACGTATCGACATATTTTCTATTTTAACAAGCGCATTTTCTCATATATGTAAAAATTTACCATTATGTGTTATTATTGAATATATTATGCCGTATGTTTAAATATGTAATTTAAAATAAACCATAATTCACAATACTTTCTTTTCGAAAATATTATATATCAAGTCATCGCATGTTCTCCTTCTGACAATCTACAGCATTTACATAAAATTACTTTATTTAATTGCTACTTTATAAGAAGCAGCAATAGGTTACGTGATGTAAAGTTCTATTAAATGAAATTATATTTATTAAGAATTATTTCAGTGTAAATATTTCGTTCTATTTTTGTGATAGGTTGAAGCTATTCAGTGGATTGTTTGTTCATAATACAATTATAAACAACTAGAATTATGCAAACTATACATCTCAGTTATCGTTAGTTCATAGTTCAATGTGTTAACAGAGTAATATTATCTCATATTATTAGAATAATAAGCAAACTATTTTGTCTATAAAAGTTGATGTTAGAATCAACCATAATAATAAACTGCTAATATAAAGATCAAGTTCGTTTGTGGAACTCCAGCATATAGCTATGATAGAGTGTATAATAGTACATAATTAAGTAGAAGCAATTATCAAACGATAAGTTCTGGAAATTATAGCAATTTGTGCTATTAACGTATCGTTTAAGGAAAATGTCAAGAAGAGAAAATAGTAATTACTATATGGTATTTATGCAAGTATATTGGAGAGCGTCAATGGAATAATCTACGTGAAAACTGAAAATAATTGATCAATAAACCCAACGTCATAGAAAATAGATCCTGAACATGATGAAATTATTGTACCACTTGTAGTATACTTTGTTGTATTATAAGAACTTTTATACAGACATGAAATAGTTAATGGTGAGAAAAAATAAATAAAAGTAGAACGAATAAACAACGTAGTTTACTCTAAAATCTCACCAGCAGATTTATTCCCATTACTAGCAGTAATGTGTTCCATATAATCCTGTCAATTATACAATATTTATACAAATATTAGCTTTTGTTTTCTCAATCGAGAATCAATTTCTATGTGGTGATAATAATTGTTTGTAGATGCTGGTATATAATTTAGAGGTGAAGTTGATATTGAAAAAACTATTAATGGCATATAGCATTCTTCCAATTGTCATATTGACAAATTCAAAAATATTGCATCGATAAATTGATTATTTTACCGTACTCATGCTGAAGATCAATGCTGTATAAAACTACTACGTCCAAAGTTAACAAAAAAATGCAATTACATAATGTTCAAAGATATTACTCTGATCTTATCTGGTTATACATAGATGTTAATGGTGTAGCTGTCAAGTTATATCATATTTTTATCATTGAATATATAACTATTAGTTGATGTAATGATTATTTGTTGACGAAATTCTATCATTCAATAAGTACATTTACCGTAAACTTCAAAATTAAACTTATAACTTTAACTATACTACAATGCGAGACACGGAGAATTTGATTGAATTATCACGTACCTTAGTACTTTATTGAAGTAACATTTCTTAAAAAGAATCACAATCGACAATTAATTAGCAGCTGTACGGATTATTTGATTGTATTCTATTATAAAAATCAGTGATATTCAAATTCAAAAAAACTAGTCCTCTCCTCTGTCTTTAATGACATTTGTCGACAGTGTAGTCTATATCAATCATTTATTTAAGCACATAATCAATAAAAAATAAATATTTTCTAAGAAACCAAGAACCGTTTAATAAAATCAAAATATTGTCAGTACATAAGCAGATGATATTAGACTAAAAAAATCGAATTAATTATTGTCTTAATCAGTAGTTTTGGCCGCATGACCAATTGTAGTGAATATATTTCTTAAAGTATCTTTGACTTTTTCAAGTTCATGACGAGTTGTATCAATAGCAGTAATACCCATATGTCCAATACGAAAATATTTATCTTTAATTTCTTTATGAAGACCACCAGCAACAATTATACCATGTTCAAATAGTTTTGGAATGACATCTGGTGCTGACACACCATCAGGAAAATAAATAGCCGTCATACTATTGGCAGCAACAGATGGATCATTTGGAACCTGAACAAGATAATTATTAAAAAGATTAACATAATTTAACTAGAACAAAACTTACTTGTTTTAATCCAAGTTCATTTGTCACAAATTGTTTGAAATCAAGACTAGCTTCCTTATGTTTTGACCAACGTTCTTCAATAGGTCTTGATGTAATTGCTTTCAAACTAGTATACAGAGCACATATGAGTTGAATTGGAGGTGTTGCAAAATATACTGGTTTGCCTTGTTCATAACCACGCATTACTGAAACAACAAACAAAAAATGTTAGTTAATTCATTAATAAACTATTCAAATTTACCAGGTAACCAATTGAGCCAAGAAGCAAAGTATGCGCTTATTTTAGTTTTACGTGTTTCAACTAATTGAATAGCTCTTTCACTAACACATACAAGACAAAGTCCAGGTGGTACACCTAAACCTTTTTGACTAGCACACATTACTACATCCAATGACCATTCATCCATACGAATTTCTTCACTACCAACTGAACATACGCCATCAACTATGACCAATGTATCAGGACTTACTTGTCGTACTACTTCACTCACCATTTGTGGGTTACTTAGAACACCAGTAGATGTATCCACATGTGTAACTGTCACCATTTTATACTTCTTAAATTTTAATGCTTCAGCTAATTGTTCTCGTGATGGACATTGTCCAATTGGTGCTTTTAAGTGAGTTACTTTGGCACCATATGCTTCAAGACAATCAGAAAAACTTTGACCAAAATATCCAGAATTTAATACGAGTACATCATCTCCAGGCTCAGTTAGATTAGATGCTATCATATCCCAACCAAGTGTACCACTACCAGCTGTAATAATTGGTTGTCCACGTTCCGTAACAAGTACTTGTCGAAACATTCGAATTGTATTTCCAAATGTTTCTGTAAAACTTTTTGACATATGTGATTGAGATGGTGATGCATTAGCAAACAAAACATCATCACTAACCTCGATCGGTCCTGGAATGACCAAGAGCGGATGTTCAACTTGATGAAATGTCATATTAAAAAAAATATTTAAAATAAATCTAAATATTCAGATTAATCTTATATTATTTTCTTCGATTAGTAAGAAAGAAGTAGAATAAAGAATAAGAGCATCTAAGAACATGTGAAAAAAAAGAAATATTCAATTTTATATGGCGCTTTATGTTCTTATCAACTCCGTTTGGTAATAACGATAAGGTGTGTCTACAATGAATCACTTTCATACGAATACTGGCAAATAACAAATATCTCTTTTGTAATACCGAACACATGAATGGCAAAACAGTGACATCTTAAGGTTAGATCAGTAGAATATAACTTAACCTACATATTCTAATCATTAAAAATGTTCAAAAAATAACAATTATCAAAATCAAGTGTTTTCATATTTCGTGAAATAAAAAATACATTTTCATATAAAAAGGTACTGTCATAGTCATTTAATTAAAATTCAGTACAAATTCATTATTAATCTAGGCAATAGATCACACAACTGGAAATAATAAGAAAAGAAAGCGTTAGACTCTTTTTCTCCACTAGTACCTATTGCTCAATCTACATGGATGTTAAACAATAGGATCATTGCTATTTGATATTGACAATAATGACTTTTGATAGATGTTTGTCAAAGAAAACATGATCATGTCAGATGTTATGAGGTGATAACAAAGTCTGACAACAATTAAATACATCATAAAAAATAAGAAAAATATTTAGTATTTATTTTTAATGAACGTGTTGTTTTTTCAAAGTATATGTGAAATTACAATGCACAGCAACAATAAATATTTGTTTAGTTGTGTAGTTATCAATAAATGATAGATATTTCATTTCTTTTAATTGTTTGTTTGTACTTAAGATCTATTCTTATTCAGTAATGATCATGTGAAGTACTTGAATTTGATGATATTGATTTTGCTTTTTTTCGTATACGTTTAGCAAATTTTATAATGATTCCAGTATAAATTGTAACAATCATAGACTGAGCCAAAAGTATCAATTTCAATTTAGTTGCAGTTTTTGTGTCGCACAAAGATGTGCGATCATCTTTATGATCATTACATGGATCTGATGATACCAAATCGATAACACACGTACCGATTCCAAAAAGGGCGAAGGCAAGAGTTACATATAATAATCGCATTAGATAATTTATAGAATAAAATATTGTATTTGCAACAACTAATAGATTAATTCCTGTAGCTAATACTAAGATACCTATAAATAAACCTCGATAAAATGCTGATATATTATACATAATTATAGCTGTTTCTACACTGATCAATGACATTCCCCATAGTAAATAAATGATACCAGAAATAATGAAAAAGCGTTGAAGTTTAGAAGTGATGGTTATTAAAATTTGCTTTGACTCATTTAAACGACGTGTGGGTACAGTAATAGCATTTTCAAGTTGATGCGGTAGAATTTGATCATGCTGATGTTCAACTGATATTTTACAATCTGTACTAGTGATTGATTGTTGAGAATATTGTACGAGTGATATTGGTCTTAAATACAATATAAACATTAGATGATCATCATTTTTTGAAAGAATATAGAACTTACTGATTGGTCAACTCTGTTTCATATGATAATTGATTTGTCAATGAGTCTTGACGAGTATTGCTATCACTTGAATTATGTTCCATCGTTATGATGTGTCTTGTTGTTGCTCAAAATTATTTTGGTTTTGTCTTTAATGATTCTACGTGCAGACATATATACATGACTTTAAATATATATTTTGCTTTTTATAATATTTGCTAATTGACGTACGACAAAAACAGGCTATTAGATAGATTTATTTTCCTTTCTATGAGTAAAATGGTATCAACAATAAATGATAGAAATATATTTCTACGTAGTAAAAACCTTTGCTTCGAATAGTATATTATTTCATAATAAATGATTTTCTTTAACTGAAAATATTTTTTAACTAACAAAAAAATTGTTTTATGTACATATATTTATTATTTTGTAATTTGTTAAAATATAAATAATAATAATATATACTTTTTGTTAAATCTAAGAATATAGATCGACATAGTTTATCCTACTATAAATTAATCTTTGCAGTTGCCTATATGTCTTTCGTTTTTATTTATTTCGTAAGATGTTTCTAAAATAGTTTTTATACTGATATCATTTCGAAAAAACATACGGAATCGAGTGATTAGTTTTAAAGAAAAATTAATTGATAAATTTTATTTTTTTTCCAAGATAAATTATTTTGTATTCATAGATGATAAGGGATGAATATTTTATAAAAACAAACGAGATGAATGACTAATGCAACTAATGATTTGACTGAATATTACGTTTAGCTTATATTAACACTCTTATTCACATCATCAGAATAGAATATTAAAGTTGTGAATCATGTTAACAGTTTGATATGACATAAAACAAAATACATCAGTTTGCATGTAAATGAATAATCATTGAATTATAAATCTATTTGAATGAAATATTAAGAAATGACACATTATGTATATAAGCAGATATTTATTCATTGACACCAACATTTACAAATAGAGACAATAGAGTAATATACGTTGATCATCTATTTATTAGTCGATTAGTCCATATATGTCATGTCTTTTCGTAAGTAGGTGACTAATTTGAAGTTAATTGTGTTTTTCGACTCGCCCGAAAATGATTTCTTTTATTCTATATACGTCACTAGCGATATTGGTAATAATCATAAGGAATGAATGAATGAATGAATAAATCTATGTTATCAACTAATGGATAAAAATAATTGCAAATAATTAGAATTAACATATGATATATTATAGAAAATGTTGATACTTTAAATATTTGACATCTACAATTTGATTCATACAAGAGTCTATGTGTAGGTGAAGTTCTACTACTACATGAGATTTATCACAGAATAGGACAAAATATCGTTTATATATGTCCTTATAATAGTACGAAAAAGAAAGGTAAAAAGAATAAAAGTTCAATAGAGTGGAGAAAAGGAACACAAACAAAATCGTCACTTCATACAAAGAAAGAGAGAAGGGGAGAGAGAAAGAAAAAAAACCATTTATATACAATCAAAAACCAACTTATTGGCACGATAATGATCTGACACGCACAATACCATTTTTCAGTTACTCTCTCTCTCGCTCTCTCTCCCTTTCTTCCGACTTATCGTCTATTCATTCAATGAATATATACTTTTGCCATCAACTTCTACCTCATAAATACAAACTCATTTGGATAACGATAGAAGTCAGAAGGCGTTATTTCATCGTTGTTGCTGTTCTTGTTTTAATGTCGAAACAATAACTAACTTCATACTTAAAAGAGAACGACGTGACAAAAATGTTCGGCTTCTGTCTCTTTCATTCATTCATCTTTTTCTTAAATATCTGACCATGAATGATGTATAAGGTGAAAAAATTAATACTCATTTTTTCATTTCTAATACTTTCTATAATCAAGAATAGGTGGTGATAAATATTATCCACTTATATATTATTATTTCAAAATATATACTTGAATTTTTCTATCATATTTTAGATTAACTATGTACCACATCTATTTGTCTACTACAAGTATATCAGTCATATTTTTTTTATTATTGTTCAATAATGAACAGGTAAATTAACATTTTTCTTCTCGATTTTTAAGACAGAAATCTAAGTTATATATATTCGATGATGTTTCTTTAAATCAAGTAGATATAAAAGAATTAAAAGACTATTGAATTATATTGCGCTTCACTGAATCACTGATTACAACTAAATGTGCACATATAATTTGTTTGTATTGAGAATAAAAGAAACAGCATGTTCGAATCAAAAAAAAATTTCTCATTTTTCCTTCAATTTTATTAATTTTTTTCTTAACTATATAGATCCATTGTCAAGAAACACCTTCTATGTTAGTTGTTGATTTATCTCAATTTACTATTATTTCTCGTATTACTGTCGCTGGGCAATGTTGTGATGGTACAGTTTATTCCGGAAGTTGTGCATCGATATCATCCTGTAATTTATATACTGTCATTTGTTTAGATTTTGTCTATAGGTATGTTTTTGATTTCATACAAATATAGTTTATTATGAATTTTTGAGAATTCTGTTTACATGAATAATTTTCTAGAAGAAAAAGTTCTTAGAAGTTCGACAAGTTCAGCTGACGTAATCATAAAAGAATTTGATAAATAAATTGAAAAATCATTTATGATCAAAAGTCATTTATAGACATATAATTGTATTATAATATTTTACCTGTATTTTGTTTTTCTTTTCTAGAAAAATTATTTCTATAAGGATCAAAAACTCATTTTTTTATTAATTCAAATTGTTTATTAATTATTATAAAAATGAAATTAATTTATTTTTGTTTTAGTGGATTAGTAACCAATTGGACTTATTGTCCATTAGGTTCGAAATCATTTCAAACAATAATTAATAATACCGGTTCTGTAAATTATCATTTAATACCAGAAATAGCTCCACTTTTACCTCTTCAATTTCCATTAATATTAACACCTGATGTATGTGTATTGAATTTTGTATTTTTCATAATAATTTTAATTGATTTTTATTTATTAGAATTCTATCAATATTAAGATTTTTATCTTTTATGATTATATAAGAATCGGACCTTTATCAATAGTCAATCAAAATACATTATTAAGTCGTTTTAGTACTGTATTTCGAACTGATGCATCATATCCATCAGTAACAGCTGGAGTATTGCAAAGTCAAACAGTTTATGATGAAACAAGAAATGGAACAGACAAGAATAGGTATGTTTTTATTTCTTTTTGAATTGAAATGTAATATTTCTATAACATATCTAGTTTGGCTATTGGCATGAAGACTTATTGTCAAGCAACATATTATGGAAATCTATGTTCTGTTCGATGTATTCCAAATGATGATTGTACAAGTTCATATACATGTGATCCAACAGCAGGTACTAAAGTTTGTTCATCAGGATGGTATGGCACTGATTGTGCACTTCGAGATTCAGCATATATTCAACCAGTTTGTGCAGCTAGTGGTATAATTAAATAGGAATGAAATTTTGTTTTTCTTAAATTATTGTCGATTATTTTTTATTTTAAGCATTGTCCTGTAGTAATGGTGGATTTTGTCGAGCATTTAATAATACTAATCAACCGACATGTTGTTGTCCACTTGGTTAGCTCAATTCTATTATTATCTACAAATATATATATTAATTTTATTTCTATTGAAAATTAAAGGTTTTACTGGTTTGAATTGTCAATATTTGTCAACATGTACTATAAATGTAAATTGCTTTAATGGTGGTGTATGTACTTCAGCATATGATCCATCTTTACGTTCATCTTATTTTGTATGTACATGTGCATCTGGGTATGTAATAACTATGATATAGAATTTGTAAAACTATTTGATGAAAATAATGTTTATTAAATTTAGATATACAGGATTATATTGTCAACAACAACAACAACAATGTCCACCAACATACTATGGTCTTAATTGTAATACATTATGTATTGCACCAAATTCATGTAGTGAAGGTCATTTTTATTGTAATACAAATGGTGTAAAAACATGTTTAGCTGGTTGGTATCCAGCAAATACTTGTCTAATGAAAAATATTTCATCATTTCTTGATCCGGAATGTCCTGTATTAACAGGTTGTCTTAATGGTGGTTCTTGTTTTAATGGTTCATGTTGTTGTCCATCTGGTTTTACTGGTAAGTATAATTAATTTAAAATATTAAAAAAATGAGAAAAAAATTTAATTATGATTAAGGTCGTTTATGTGAAACATCTATAAATCCATGTGCAAATAATCCTTGTCTAAATAATGGTCTATGTTCAGTAACAACGACAGGATATCGTTGTCAATGTTCAACTTCTTATACGGGGTCACGATGTGAAGTACCACTTAATCCTTGTGATTATGCTCCTTGTCGAAATGGTGGTCAATGCCTTGTATTAGCAAATTTTTCATTTTATTGTCAATGTCCTACAGGTATATTTATAAACAAAAAACAAATTCTTATTGTTTTGCTTATTTTATTATTCTAATTTTTTTTTTCTCTGAAAAAAGGTTGGACAGGCCAATTGTGTGATAGTCAAAATGATTATTGTCGTTCTCAACCATGTGCAAATAATGGTGTTTGTGTAAACACAGCTACAGGTTTCTCGTGTGTTTGTTCACCTATTTACACAGGTCCAACTTGTTCAATTCTTCTTAATCCATGTCTTTCACAACCTTGTATTGCAAATCATACACTAAATTGTATTAATAATAATAATCTAACATATACCTGTATTTGTCAATCAGGTTATACAGGTTAGTTAAATTGATATAATTATTAAAAGATAAAAAAAACTATGATTTTATTCTTATTAAAAGGTTTAACTTGTGCACAATCAACAGGTTCTTGTTCATTGGTAACAACACCATGTAAAAATGGTGGTACATGTATTAATACAATAAATGGTTATATTTGTCAATGTGATCCATTATTTCAAGGAAGTGATTGCAGTATTCCAAATGATCCATGTTCAAGTAATCCATGTATTGCATCGGGTGCTATATCATGTCAATTGGTCATAGGTACGACAGGTTATGCTTATAGTTGTACATGTCAATTAGGTCATACAGGTAAATATTAATACAAAGAAAGAAAGAAAAAATTAATTTTTAAAAATAATTCTATTTAAGGACAACATTGTGAAACAGTATTAAATGCATGTGATAGTAGACCATGCTCATTTGGAACATGTCTTCCAGTAGACAATATGTTCAAATGTGTATGTGAACCTGGTTGGACTGGACTTCAATGTAAAGATGGTATTAATGAATGTTTATCAAATCCATGTTTAAATGCAGGTATATGTGTTGATGGTATTAATGAATATCGATGTGTATGTTTAACTGGTTACACGGGTCCTAATTGTGAATTATCAGTAAATGGATGTTCAAATTTTTCTTGTCAACACAATGGTAAAGATTAATCGTTTTTTTAAACATGAATTTTGTAATTCTACATGTGTATTTATTGAATAGGTACATGTATAAATAATGTTGTATCTTTGGCATGTTTATGTCCTAGTGGTTGGACAGGAACAAATTGTGAAACAGATATCAATGAATGTACAACACCATTAATCTGTCATCCAAATGCTACATGTATAAATACAAATGGTTCATATATATGTGCTTGTCCACCATGGCTAACTGGTGTTAATTGTTATACACCTATTGATTTATGTACTACTTTACCATGTAGAAATAATGGTGTTTGTGTTTATAATTATGGTACGACACCAACATGTCGTTGTCAATCTGGTTTTACAGGTCTTTATTGTGAAGTAAGATATTTATAAGAGAAAACATTAAAAAGAAAAAAAGAGATCTTAAAAATATGTATATTTATTTGTTATAGACTAATATTGATGATTGTACACCAGCTCCTTGTTTTAATAATGGAACATGTATTGATCAAATCAATAGTTTTCTATGTTTATGTCCATCTGGATACACAGGTTTACGATGTGAAACAGTTATTAGTCAATGTCTTAGTTTACCTTGTTTAAATGGTGGTACATGTCGAGATTCATATACTGCTACTGGTACAACATATATTTGTCTTTGTTCACCTTTATATACTGGCCAACGATGTGAACAAGTTAATAATGCATGTGCAAGTTCTCCATGTCTTCATGGTACTTGTATTTCAAATTCAAGCATAGTTCCATCATATACATGTCTATGTGTCAGTGGTTACACAGGTCAAAGATGTGAAGCACCTATCGATCAATGTTCATCAGCACCATGTGGTCCATATGGAACATGTACTAGTTTATCAACAAGTTACACTTGTTGTTGTGCAGCAGGTTATACAGGTTCAATATGTACACAAATAATTAATTTTTGTTTAACAAATCCATGCTCAACTGAAGGTACACAAGATTGTATATCAACAATAGCAGGTACATTTACTTGTTTATGTAAATCAGGATATACGGGTCGTTATTGTGAAGCTAATATCAATGAATGTTTATCACAACCAGTAAGATATTTAATTTCGAATGGATTCATAATATAAAACAAAATAAAAATATTTTATTTAGTGTTTAAATGGTGGAATTTGTGTAGATTTAATAAACAGTTATCAATGTATATGTCCAGCTGTTTATAGTGGATCCAATTGTGGACGTTTATTAGATCAATGTGTTGGTATTGAATGTCTTAATGGTGGAAAATGTTCAAGAAATGGAACAACATTGATTTGTTTATGTCCTCAAGGATATCATGGTGCTAATTGTGAATTGATTATTGATTATTGTCAATCACAACCAGTAAGTCTTTTTTTTATAGATTAATTGAAATAGATGTTATTTTATTTTAGTGTCAAAATGGGGGAAGATGTTCAAATACAGATTTAGGTCCACAATGTGTTTGTCCAAATGGAATCAGTGGATTATTTTGTGAAACAATAATTGATCAATGTCAATCACATCCTTGTCAAAATAATGGAACATGTAAATCACTTATTAATCAATATGTATGTCTTTGTTCAAATGGTTTTATGGGTACACAATGTGAAAAAGAACGTAATGAATGTGAACCAGTTAATCCATGTTTAAATTCTGGACGATGTATTGATCAATTTAATAATTTTTCATGTGTTTGTAATCCAGGTAGAATTGATTTAAAAAAAAAGAAAACTTAAAAGAAACTAAACTATCTGTATAGGTTTTACGGGTTTCTATTGTGAAATTCAAATTGATGATTGTCAATCGAGTCCATGTTTGAATGGTGGTGTATGTCGAACATTAATTAATAGTTATAAATGTGATTGTCCACTTGGATATAATGTAAATAGAAAAATTAAAATATATAAGATTATTATTATTTTTATCTTATGTGTATATATATTTAGGGAACAAGATGTTCAACATTAATAAATTATTGTTTAAGTAATCCATGTTTAAATAATGGCTTATGTATACCAGTTTTAAATGGTTATCGATGTGTTTGTCTTGATGATTATATTGGTTTAAATTGTGAAAATAAATCAAATGAATGTTTATCAAATCCATGTTTAAATAATGGAACATGTATAGATCAAATTTGGAATTATACATGTCAATGTTTACCTGGTTATCAAGGATCAAATTGTCATTTATTAATGGATTATTGTTTAAGTTCACCTTGTATAAATGGTATTTGTAGAAATAAAATTAATGGTTATGATTGTATATGTCCATCATCATCCTATACGGGTATTCATTGTGAAATACAAATAAATAAATGTGCATCAAATCCTTGTATGTCAAATGCAACATGTATTGATGGAATCAATCGTTTTATATGTTTATGTCCACCATGGTATTCTGGATTAGATTGTTCACAAAAAATAAATCCATGTTTAAGTCAAACAACATGTGCAAATAATGCAACATGTATAGTTAATTATGATATTAAACCTTATGGTCATACATGTCAATGTTTACCTGGTTTCACAGGTGATATGTGTGAGATTGATATTGATGATTGTGCAACACAACCATGTCGACGTGGACAATGTATTGATAGAGTTAATGGATTTATTTGTACTTGTTATTCAGGAAGTGATGGAGTTTTATGTAATGTAAGTAAAAAAATAGATTGTACGTAAAGTATATTTAGTTCATGTAATTGTACTTTTATTTAGAATGATGTTAATTTTTGTGCAAGTAATCCATGTGTGAACAATGCTACATGTACATCATTAGTTAATGGATATCAATGTTTATGTACAAGTGGTTTTCAGGGAACAAATTGTGAATTAAATATAACTCAACCATGTTTAAGTAGTCCTTGTTCGTAAGTTAAAAATTTATATTTAATTAATATAAATACTTAGTATTTTCTTTTTTTCATTTAGTCATAATGGTACATGTACAATTGTATCAAGTATTGGTTTCCAATGTTCTTGTCCATACGGTTATGCAGGTCCACAATGTGAATTAACGATTAATGCATGTTCATCAAATCCATGTCGTTTTGGTACATGTCGAGAAGTTGCACCTGGTTATTATTATTGTTTTTGTTCACCTGGTTACACAGGATTAAATTGTCAAACCGATATCAATGAATGTTCAAGTGTTCCTTGCTTAAATAATGCAACATGTGTTGATATGATTAATGCATTTAGTTGTACTTGTTTAAATGGATATTCAGGATCGCAATGTCAATATGGTGGTTATCAATGTAGTTCAGGACCATGTCTTAATAATGGTACATGTAGTTTTACAGGTATTAATTATCAATGTACATGTCCACCTGGTTTAACAGGAAATCGTTGTGAAATTGATATCAATGAATGTGCATCAGCACCATGTCAAAATGCTGGTATATGTTTACAACCAATACTAAATAGTTATCAATGTCTTTGTCCTACAGGTAGATAAAAGAAAATTACATTTAATTTCATATTTAATTTGTATTTTATAAAAGGTTATTCTGGATCGAATTGTGAAGTAATACTTGATCCATGTTTAGCTATGACTTGTTTTAATAATGGTTCATGTATACGAACAAGTTCATCAGCAGGCACATGTTCATGTTCATCTGGTTTTACAGGTCCTCTCTGTCAAAATACTGTAAATACTTGTTTTAGTTCACCATGTCTAAATGGAACATGTATACCAATAATTAATTCATATCAATGTTATTGTTTTCCTGGTTACACTGGTGTACGATGTGATTCATTAATCAATGCTTGTTCATCAAATCCATGTTTCAATAATGGAACATGTATAAATCAAATAAGTTCATATGCATGTCAATGTCCATATGGTTTTCAAGGTTCAACATGTACTGTACGTATGCAAGCATGTCAATCATCACCATGTTTAAATGGTGGTACATGTAATGATCTTGGTCCTGGTCTACTTAATTGTACATGTCCAATATCATATCGTGGAATATTTTGTCAATTAAGAGATACATTTTGTACACAATTACCATGTAAAAATAATGGTGTTTGTATTGAAGCATTAAATGGTTATCAATGTATATGTCAACAAGGTTATGATGGTGTTAATTGTACAAATATAATTCAACCATGTTTATCAAATCCATGTTTAAATAATAGTACATGTTTAAGTGTTATGAATGGACTTGGTTATCAATGTTCATGTCGAATTGGTTATGCTGGTCTTCGTTGTGAATCAGCTATGAATTGGTGTTCATCAAATCCATGTTTAAATCAAGGAACTTGTATATCACAAACAACATCATTTATTTGTATATGTCCACCAACATATGCAGGTATTATATGTCAAACATTAATAAGTAATTGTTCAACATTAACATGTGGAACTGGTATACCTATAACAACAAGTGCAACAAATTGTACTTGTCTTTGTTCAAGTGGTTTTACTGGACCTCTATGTCAAACACCAATTAATTTATGTTCAATAAGATTAGGCAATAGTTCATATTGTATTCGTGGTACATGTAATTATCTTGGAGCTGGTTTAGCTTCATGTACATGTCCGACAGGTTACAGTGGATTACGTTGTGATACACGTATATCTAATGGTGTATGTGCATCATGCCCTTGTATATATGGACAATGTCGATTACTAGACGATACAAATACTTATGTATGTGATTGTAATCCAGGTTATAGTGGTTTACGTTGTGAAACATCAATCAATTTATGTTCACCATCACCATGTCTTTATGGTCAATGTATAATAGATGGAATCTATGGTTATCGTTGTATATGTTTACCTGGTGCAACTGGACTAAATTGTTCAATATTAATTAATACATGTACATCAAAACCTTGTTTAAATAATGGAGTTTGTGTACAAGGACTTAATACATACCAATGTGTTTGTCAATCTGGTTATGCTGGTGTGAATTGTGAAATATTAATTAATCAATGTACATCATTACTATGTTTAAATAATGGTACATGTATTAGTCTTGGAACAACACCACCAAGTGCACAATGTCAATGTTTACCATTATTTACTGGTCTTCAATGTCAATATCCATATGCACCATGTGCATCACAACCATGTAAAAATTTAGGTACATGTGTAGCACAAAGTACATCGTCATATATATGTTTATGTCCAAGTGGATTTTCAGGATTGAATTGTGAAATAGGTCTTAGTGTATGCTTAAGTCGACCATGTTTAAATGGTGGTACATGTATGGAACCAACATCAAATTATTATATATGTCAATGTCCATGGCCATACTATGGTGTTAATTGTCAATTAGCATGTAATCCTTGTGTAAGTTATCCATGTCGTGGACCATTATCACAATGTGTATCAGCAGCAAATTCTACTAATTATACATGTGTATGTGCAGATGGTTTTAGTGGTACAACATGTGCAACAACATATGATGCATGTGTATCCAATCCATGTAGGAATGGTGGTACATGTGTACGAACTGGTCCTACAACATATACATGTGCTTGTCCGGCAGGTTTCAATGGAAGTTATTGTGAAACTCAAATAAATCCATGTTCTTTTTATCCATGTGCAGCTGGTACATCATTAGTAACATCACCAATAACTTGTCAATGTCAATGTCCATATGCATATTCTGGTGCATTATGTCAAATCAATGCTTGTCAAACAAATCCTTGTTTAAATGGTAATTGTATTGCAAATGGAAATTATTCATATACATGTAATTGTCCAGTTGGATTTCAATATATTATGGGAGTGTATGTATAATAATGAGAATAGAATTGAATAATTATTCTAATTTGTTTCTTTTTCTTCAATTTAAGATGTGCGGATATAAATGAATGTACAACAATTCCAGGTATTTGTGCAAATGGTGGTAGATGTTTAAATTCCTATGGATCATATTTATGTTTTTGTAATTCGGGTTTCTATGGAACAAATTGTGAAATTTATGAACCATGTCGATCATCACCTTGTATAAATGGTGGTAGTTGTGTAACCATAGGAAATTATCCATTCTGGCAATGTATTTGTCCAATATCATTTACAGGTAATTCTTTTTTAATTAGAAATCGATATTAAATTAATTTAAATTTAAAATTTTTATAGGTTCTCGTTGTGAAATAACATCTGTTGGTTGTTCAGTAAATCCTTGTCGAACAGGAACATGTGTAAGTCTTGCAAATGGTGGATATCAATGTTTATGTCCATTATCAATGACTGGTCCTAATTGTGATATACCATTCTTACCATGTTCTTCTAATCCATGTTTAAATAATTCAACATGTTTAACATTATCTCTAACAAATTATACATGTATATGTCCACCATCATATACAGGTGTAAGATGTGCACAACAAGTACTTTATTGTCCAAATAATCCTTGTCAAGGCAATGGAACATGTATTGTTAATCAATTGACTGGTCAACAAATTTGCCAATGTACATCTGGACGTTATGGTGTTTAGTATGTTTCAAAATAATTCTTTATTCTATTTTCTATTATAATCTATAATTTTAGTTGTGAAATTATTTCACCTTGTGGTTCAAATCCATGTGTACGAGGTACATGTCATAATATAAATTCTATTTTATATCAATGTACATGCGAACCTGGTTTTACTGGTAAGCATTCGAAATTTTTCTTTTTGTTTTGATAATATATTTACTTATTTTTTTTTTCTCTAGGTACTTCATGTGAAACACCATATGATGTATGTACATCAAATCCATGTATGTTAATAGAATGATTTCTTTTTCTCAAGAAATATATTTAATCATGTTTTAGGTCTTAATGGTGGA
>CAJNOI010001238.1:0-17236 GCA_905250115.1 Adineta steineri | reverse complement strand
AATCCTTCTTTGATTTCATTACGTTGTTCTTGTTGAGCACGTAAATCATTTGCATCATTAATTAATAATTTTCTTGAATCAAGTTCTTTTCGATACAGTTCATATTGATGTGATACTTCTTGTTGAAGCTAAAAAAAAAATGTTTTTAAATATTTAATCGAACTTTATATTATTTACTCGTTTAATATTTGCTTCAAGATTTTGATTTTGATTTGTTATATGACGAATGGTTTGTTGTAAACGTTTTTTTTCTTCTTTTAATAATGACATATCTGCTCGTTCTTCTTTACGATATTGCATTAATTTTTTATCACATTGATCACTGAGTAAAACTAATTGTTGCTAAAACCAAACTAATTCTATGAATTTAATTATATAGAAAAATTTTATCACTTACACGAAGTGGTTCAAGTTCATTTATTTTATCATTAAGATGTGTTAACATCATTTCATATTCATTTTTAATTGCTGATAAAAGTGGTTTATAAGTTTTAAAATCATCAATAACTGTTGAAAATATTTCACGAAAAACCTGCGGAGGAAAATAATTTCAACTGATCAAATAACTATCTCTTACTTGTAAACGTGAATCATTAGCGACTGAATCTTCAACACCAAGTGTTTTCAATTCACTATAAAGATATTCTTCAAGAGCTGCTAAAAATCTAGGTTTATGTGTTGTATCTAATTTTCCTTTTAAATTGGTTCCCACTGGTACTAGACGACCTTGATTAGTTAATACTAAACTTCGAAAAGCACCACTACCACCACTTGCATTTGCTGGCCACGAATCAATATCACCAATTTGTTGATCAGATACATCCTATCAATAATTTAATAACAAAAAGTATAAAACTAAAATAAACATAGAATTTACTCGAGCTAGATTTGAAGGTGGTAATGTATAACGAGTATTATGAATTCTATATTCTGGAGCTTCATCCGTTCTGAATAGATATATGACAAAAAAAAAGATAGAAGAAGAAGTAATAATGATAAGCTTTTACCTCGAACGAATTGGAGGTAATCGTTGACCATTAGCATCTGTTGTAGTAACAGAATAGTCAGTTGGGGAATACGGTGTTAATTCCATTTAAAGAAAAAACTGTGTTTTTTTTAGTTTAAATATTTTTCTTGCATGATTCTTTTCATCAGTATAGCCATTACACATCTAGTTGTCGAGACATATACCTCTCTCTTTACTCTGGCAACATTATAATGTGGCACCGAAAAAGAACACTCGCGATTTTTAAACCAATAGTGTAGTTTTTATTGATTCTTCTCACATTTTTCTATGTAAACATGAAGAAATTTAAAATTTTTAATCAAGGATTTCTTTATTAGAAATTCAATAGAACAAATAAATTATACCCGATCAGTATCACTTTCTATAACAACATATTTTGATATTTGAATAGAATAAAAAAGATAATTATTTTCAATTAAAGTTTAATGATCAATGTCAAGCTCTTTCTTTTTATTCGACAATCACTTTTCAAGGCAAAAAAAAACAAGTCTTTACATACAAAATGTTGTAATAATAAAATATTCATCCAAAAGAAAGAAAGGACAAGTATTAGACGTAAGATATAATATACGTCGTCGAATATGAAGAATAGAAAACAAAGCAAAAAAAGATTGAATGATAAAATACTACGTTGTCTGTCAATGTAATACGTATAAATAGAAGAGGAGTAGTAGAAAAAAGTGGTCAAATGAAAGAAAATGATGATTGTCGAGGATGTAATACAACTGGTAAAGCAAATAAATAGTTCATTTGTTGTATTTATTTTCGTTTTTTTAATTCTTCAAATCGACGAGCTAAATCATCAAAACCAGGATCATCTGAACCATTATTTGTTGGTGGAGATGGTGGTAATGGCGGTGGTGTAAAATGATCACGTGCACTAGGTACTTGAGGAAATGGATCATTAAATGGTAATCTAGCATCATTGGGTACATTGAAACCAATATGTGGTGTATTTGATGATGATGATGATGATGATGGTGGTGGTGGTTGTGGAATCGATGGACCATAATTAATGTTTGGATATTGTGGTTGTTGCTAAAATATTGAAATTTCAATAATAATATTTGACAAGAAATTAGAGAAATATATGGTTCGTGCGGAAAAGAATATAGCAAACAATGGGTATGTCTACCTTGAACAGGCTTTCGAAATCATCGATTTGTTTCAAATTGATCTATTATTTACGAAAGATGTATTTTAGTATACTAGTTTCTATATATTAATTTGTTAAACTATTAAATCGAATAATTCTAATATTTATAGGAAAAACTACAATACATACGTCTTTTTTTCCTGATAAATATATTGTTAGTTGATCTGATTTATCCTGTAATAATATATGCATTACAAATTAATACTTCTATAAGTTCTCTAACTATAATAATAACGTTAAACTTTCACTAAAAGAGATAATGTAGTTTGACTATACTAAATTTATTTCGATGAATGTTTTTTGAGTTATTCAATAAAACTTATGTAAAACTAAGATTTTTTGTGTCAATTAATTGTATCTTTCTTTCAGTTTTTGTTAGTTCGGTTGATGTTAAATAGACAAGCAAAACAATAGGAACATGCATAGAGCAGCCAAATATGAAGCCATAATTTAAAACGAAAATAAAAAACTTACAGGTGAATAATTTGGTGGTGGTTTTTCAAACTATTAAGATTATATAAAATATTTTCATCATCAATGAAAACTCATTTTCAATTAAATTCAAAAGAAATTACCTCTGGTGCACTTGGTTGAGCTGAAGGTACGTTTGGAAAATTTGCATGAGCACCTCCACCTCCTGCTCCTCCACCATATCCACTACCACTTGTTGATGAATTACCTCCAGTTGACGGTGGTGGAGGTGGTCGTTTTTCATCATTACTAGTTGGATGTTGAACATATCGTTGTCCAATATTCCAAAATTCATCTTGTGCCATAACAGTTTGATCAGGTTCAAATGGAACATTTTGACTTCGACATATTTCAACTAAATATTTTTCAATAAGTAATTTCGGTATTAAATCACAACTTAAACATCGTAATAAATCAACGTCAACCATGCCAATTTTATTTTGTTCGCACATTGTTACATACCTAAAAATAAAATGTTTTTTATTGAAACGAAATTTTATTTTTGACAACTTACTCAGGTCCAAAATGTTTTTTAAACATTAATGTTACTTGACCAAGTTCAGGTATATCTTGTGCAAGATATGGTGCTGCCCATAAAATATTTGCTAATGGTTGTTCAACAGCAGGATCAACTGCACCATTTTTTCTAAAAAAGAAAATATAAAATTTATCCATTAACTACTTGTGATTGAGAAAAAATACATACGGTCGATCTTTAACCAATTGCATTCTCATAAGAAGTGTATCAACATAAGCTTCAACTCGATCCATTGCTTCTATTTTATAATCTTCACGAATAAGATGTTCAACAGCTAAAAAAATCAAATATGTTATTAAAAATTTGTTTTGATATACATTCTTACCTATTCGTGCTCGAGGAGTTTTATTATTTCGTATATAATCAGCAACTGTATAACGTTCTTTTGCAACTTGTTCTGTTTTCTTCTTTTCTCGTACATCAAGACGAGCTTTTGCAACTTGAAGAGTAGTTTTAAGATCAGCTAACCATTTATCATTAGGCATTTTTGTAAAATTTTCAAATCTAAAATAATTATCTATGCAATTTAATCATAAGCTATCTTATACTAATTCTAAATAAATTCATATGCTATTACTTATGCGTTTAATGGGAATTCAATATGAAGAAAATCTAATTTTGATAACTCATTGAAAACTAATATTAAATAAGAATAGTCTATTACAAAATTTAGAAATATATCCATACAAATTTATTTCTGATAATAAATCCTAAACTAAAGTCATACAAATACCGAAACTAAGATGTTTATTTCTACTGTGAATGTTTGCGTAGTAATAGAAAAATACTAGAATTATCGTTTAATGACTAAGATAAAGTGATTCATACTTCTTTTGTTTATTCTAATGAGTCATAATACTTGACAACTAGCGAATGAAATCGAATTAGAAAAATTATTTTAATAAAAATTTGATTTAGAAAATATATTATATTGAAATATGAATTTATTTTATATTTTTTTCATTAACGTTGATAGTAGCGATAGTATGAATGACTCAGATGCAAACGTTTATTTTAATGACGTCATATCTTGTTTATGATATATCGCGCATATTTATTCCGTACAAAAACAAAGTAACTCGTCTTCACTAACATACAATGACTACTTCAGTTTCAAGCCATAATCAGGATGATGTGCAATCCATACAACGTCAAATTTATGAGAAAAAAACAAGTATACTTGATTCAACACGTCGTATGCTTGGTTTGATCAATGAATCTGAAGTTGTTGGTAATAATACTGCCGCTGTAAGTTAACTTTTCAATTAATAAATTAGTTTTTTTAGAAAAAAAAAAGAACCTTTTATAAATTAAAATTCATATTTTATTTTTATTCTTTATCAAATCATTGATGTTCTTTTATTGCATTGTGTAAAAGCAAACCCATGTCCTTGAGTTTAAGTATAGATATATAAAAGCTAATGTTCGTATACTCGAAAGAAAATTTTCCTTTATCTAATTAGCTAATGTGTATCGACACGAAGAATCCAAATCCTTATTTATAGAAGAGAAAAAGCGTAAGAAAAGTATATTAGCGGAGAATGTTTTGAAAGATTGATGAAATGTGTATTAAGAAGTCTAATGTTATCGTTTACAATATGTTTGATGTCATCTTGAAGTAATATTATTATTCCGTAGTCCCGCCCAACGTATTTATTGTCCTTAGAAATACTATATTTCATTTGTCTAATGTAAAACATTTTTAAGAAAAATAAATAATGTTTGATGAATAAAAAAAGAAATTTTTTTTTGAAGTATTTTTATATAAATGTTTGAATTTATTTAAAGGAACTACTTGAACAACGAGAAAAATTAGAAAATATTGAAAAACGTTGTGATGGAATTGATAATAATTTGGTTGATGCCCAAAGAAACTTAAATAAATTAGGTTCCGTATTTGGTGGAATTAAAAATTATTTTAGTCCACCAAAAAGTACTTTTCCAAAATCAATATCGCAACCGCAAATTGCCGCAAAAAAGAAACCAACTCCAACTCTACAAGCGGCAGCAACAGCTGCTGATACACGTCCAACCAATACAAAAGATGATACTGATACGTATTTTGGAAAATCACGAAGTACTATGGATGATATGGAACGTGAAACTGAAGATGGATTACGTAAATTCTTTAATACAAAAATTTCCTGAATAATTTTTTTTCGTAATTCTAGATGATGTTCATCAAGGTGTTAATCGTCTTAAATATCTTGCAATGCAAATGAATCAAGAACTTGAAAGCCAAAAACCTTTAACTGATCGTCTTGCTGGAAAATTGGAAGTACTTGATAATGAAGTAAAGAAGAAAAATACACACATGAAATCAATTTTATTACGTTAATTTATTCTTTCCATATGGATTCTATTTATTTATGATGTATCCATCAATATGTTCAATATTTGACGGAAACTGAATATATATATACTGTTCTCATTTTAATTATGTGAATGTCTTTATTTTCTTTTGTTTCATTGTACATGTAAAATCGAAAAGCAAAAAAAATAAATTCTTCAATAAATATCAAAAAAAAAAACCAAAAAATTTTTTTTATATAATTATAGAAATGAAAAAACTGACAGCTGACAATAAGGTTACTAACAGCTGGGTGACATTCTATACAATTACGTGATATATATGTGTATATACAATTTCCAACTGTTTTGCGAACCACATGTGATGTATATTCGAGATAAAGGAAAGGAAACAATATAGAAGTAAACTACTAAATGAGGTGTGAATCTGTTTTTGTAGCTGTTATTGAGATAATTTTGACTGTCAGTTATTCGAATAAAAAGTAGTTAATGTTGCAAACGATTACTAACGAGAAAAAAATAACTCATAAGATTGTTTTCGTAATATATTTTAGATTAATAAATCATGATTAGTTTTTCCGATAGTATCCAAAATGACTCTTCAAAAGGGAAAATTAAAGGTGTTGAAGAACTCATTTCCGACTTTTCTATTCTAACGTCAACATCAATTGTTAGTCTTAATAACAGCCGAGGTAAGCAAACACTACTCTTTTTTTTTTGTTCTTTATGTTGCACCTTTCTCTAAAGTGTGACGTTGTGTTTCGTTTGAATAAACTAATTCAGCCACTTGATAGTCGGTCATCATCGACGTTGAGTTTATTATTCTTTTAAAATTCTTCCATACTCATTTGCTTTACACACTCGAGTACCCATCATAATATTGTGCAGCGGCACAAAATTCTTTTGCTTAGCAAAATAGAAAAAAGAGACTTCAATAGTTAAATGGAAAGCGAGAGAAAGCGAGAGCGAGAGAGAGAGAAAAAGAAATGGAGAAAGAAAAGTAAAGAAACCTTTTGATGCAAACAAGCAAAACAGAAAAAAAAACGATAAGTCGTAATTTAGTAAAGTAAATATTATAGCCTATATCAACAAGTTATTTGCTGTTGGTCAAGCTTCTTTTTTCTCCTTGTCATTTATTTGCTTCTGTCTGTCGTTCTTTTCTATTCAAGCAAGAAAAAAAACGGCTAAAAATTGGCAACTACCAAGAAGACAAAAAAAATCAAAATGGAAAATATATATTGGTTGATCTCTATTCTAATTAGATGTATATATCATATACAAATGATATTGCGTGCTGAAAAGACACAGCGTCCTTCGTGGATAAAAAAAAATCAGTTGATTCCTACATATATATAAACGTCATTCTCTTAATGATGATAAGTTGATGGTGAAGGGAAGGAGTATGATGGCTTCTTATGTACTAGAGTAAACGTGCAATAAGCATGAGAGAATAATGTATCGATTTCGATCAATGGTTGGAAAGAACGGCATCTTTTAGATGCACAAACGTCTCATTACTCTTCACTGTTTGTCATTCGATTTCCGATTGCGAGAGAGAGAAAGAGAGGAAAAGAGAAAGAAAAACAGCAAAAGAAGAAAAAGACGTTTCTATATAACACACAATCATCGATTATCAATCATACAGAGAAGACAACGACAAAGACAGGCACGCTTGACAGATTTGATAAGCTGGAATAGAAAAAAAAGATGAACTTCATCACCCATCAGCTAGGATTCATTCTTCTTGATTAACTAGATTTTTTTTTCAATAGAAAATAATGTTTCACTCTGTCATATACGCTTGTTTGACTACAATCGATGTCGTTAAAGTATAGAAAGAGATGATGATCAATGTCATTTTTTCTTCATCTTGTGACTACTACAACATCGGCGTCTCGTTTTGATTCAGAGAAGAAATGAAAAAAAAAAAGTACAAACAGACAAAGATATTTATATTAAATCGTTACTGAGATAGAGACAGAGAAAAAGAAAGGAGAGTAAAGAGAAAACTCTCTTCTGTTCTCTTCCTTCGCACTCTTTCTGCCTCTCTCTCTCTCTCTTTCCCTGCGTTTGACACCCGCCAGAGGCAGTAAGCAGCTACAGAGAGAATAGTAATAAAACGGATTTTTGCTTATCTACGCGATACGCTATACATTATCGCTTTCACACAACTCCATACACAGTGGCACTTTCAATCAACATCATCGTTCGTCCCTATCAAAAATGCATATGTTTCCACTCGGCCGTGTTGTATATATGCCTTTGTCAACTTCAACATCTACCTCTGGTGGAACTACAACGACAACTTTATTAGGACCTGTACCTCCAGATTTTTCATCTTCTTCAACATACCCTTTATATAATACTACACTTTTGAGCAATCCATTCAACTTGTGCACAACTGCCAAGTGTAAGTTTCCTTTTTTTTCTTCTCTTTGTTCTTTTCCCTTTCTACTCATGATCTTGACTGACTTGACTATGAAAACACCACGTATTTTTACACAATGTGTTTGCAATCACAATGTTTTTCAATATAATAATGAATATTGACATGCTGCCCGACTCGTACAAATCATCGAGTTGTTGTCGTTTCATATTACTCGTGATCGAATATAACACGAGTAATTTCATATTATGTCAGTATGAATAAATAAAAATTAACTCATATAAAGATAAAACATAGGATGAGCATGGAAAGTTTTAAGACATTTATTTTTATAAGGAATTAACAGAGGATACATCATTATATATACTTTTAGTCGAACACAATGCACTTCAACAAACATTACCAAATTTATCTCACGGGTATAAACGAACGCGTGATGATCTACATGATTCACAACAATCAATTTGGCCAAAAAAACGAGCGAGAATATCTCCAGCACAAACTTCGACATCTTCATTAAATCAACCACCAGCAAATAACAATAATAATAATAATAACAATAGCAATAATGGTGATAGTACATCACCATCTTCAAAAAATGCACTTATGTTATTGCACGAGCTTAAACCTTCTGTTGAATATAAACTTGTTGCACAAACAGGTCCATCACATCGTCCAATTTTTACTATGGCTGTTGAAGTCAATGGTCAAATATTTGAAGGTATGGCTCAAACAAAAAAAGAAGCAAAACAAGCAGGTAATTAATAAATCATATTTCATCATTATATTTCATATTGATGTAATTTAGCTGCTGAAAAAGCTCTTCGATCATTTGCTGATTTACCTTTTCAATTACCTGATGAAATGCCGAGTGAATCTGAAATCCCAACAGCAATACATACTGATAATAATGTAATAAATACGAATACATCATCATCATCATCGATTATAAATAACGATAATATTCAACGAAAAACATCAAGTCCTAATAATATAATCGAACCACGTGAAATTCAAAGTGGTCTAACTCCTCTGTATCTTCTTAATCAACTTAAACGTGATGCACAGTTTGAAGAAATCACTGATGAAGTATCATCATCAGCAACTAGTGAACAGTGTGAATTTAAATTTGCAATTATTGTTGACGGTCAACGTTTTATTGGTTCAGGACGAAGTAAAAAAATAGCTAAAACAAGAGCAGCACAATCTATATTGGAGAAATTGTTTGGCATGTGTTTTGATAAGGAAGGTAAAATATCAAAAATGTATATATTGATTAATTTTAAATCTACATTGCTCTCATGAGACCAATTTATTCTCTTCTATTATTTATTGTTATATAAGAATTGACCTATTACACATAACTGACATTACACTTCATTCTGATCACTATATGTTAAATGAAAGATTGTAGCAGAAGTTTGAACATATATATCTATATATATTGTTTTGATTCCATTAAAGCTCATCAGTTTGCTTTTATATGGTTTTCCAATATATCATCTCTCATCTAGTCTTCTTATCTAATGTTATTAACGTTGAAAGGTTTGAAGTTGTTAACAAATAAGATTTACATACGGAGAAGAAATATGTTGATATAGTTCATTTTTGAATACATAAATTAATCATTAAAGGTTTATTTGACATTTTTTTACAGTATTTGTTCATTATAAATTCGAAATATTATTAATAAAAAACAAGCCTAGTTTATAATTGACTAAATTTATTTTGTTTAGGTGGTATTCCAATAGAAAGTGATAGTCTTCCAACTGGTCTACCATATTCTCGTCGTGATCTTGCTGATCGTATTGCATTGTGTATACAAGAAAAATTCAATCAATTAACTCATAATGATGTACGTCTTCAACGACGGAAAGTCTTAGCTGGTATTGTTGTTACGCGTAATTTTGATCTCGAAAATATAGAAGTTGTTTGTATAACAACTGGAACTAAGTGTATTAGTGGAGATCGTCTTACACTCAATGGGCAATCATTAAATGATTGTCATGCTGAGATAATATCACGTCGATGTCTTATTCGTTACTGTTATCAACAATTAAAAATCTTAATTGAAGATCATAATTCGGAATCGATATTTGAACGAATTCCAGATAGTACTCGATTCCGTCTTAAAACATCTGTTGCTTTTCATTTATATATATCAACATCACCTTGTGGCGATGGTCGTCTTTTTGCACCACAAGAAACAGCAGCTGAACAATCACCAATCAATCTCGATCCAAATACTAAACATATAGGGTAGATTAGTTTATTTTTAATAGTTCTATCAAATACAATTCATTTTAACTTAGACATTCATTGAGAAAATCTCGTGGTTTACTACGAACAAAAATTGAAGCAGGTGAAGGTACTATTCCTGTTATGGCTAAAAATTTATATCAAAGTATGCAAACATGGGATGGAATATTAGGTGGTGAACGACTTTTAACCATGTCTTGTTCGGATAAATTATGTCGATGGAATTTTATTGGTTTACAAGGTAAAACAAATATTTAAATATTTTTGTTTTCTAATATATTTCTATATGACAGGTGCTTTGCTGAGTACATTAATCGAACCAGTTTATTATACTAGTATAATTATTGGAAGTCTTTATCATAGTGAACATATTCGAAGAGCATTATTTTCTCGGATTGAACATGTAAGAAATTAATTAATTAATTAGAAAATAGACGAATTCTTATTTTGTATATCTAGATAATTGGTACTATCGCATCACCGTATGGTTTACATCGACCATTTATTTCTGGTGTTAGTAGCCCAGAAATGCGAACTACTTCTCGAGCACCTAATCATGCATTCATATGGAATTGTGTTGATCAAAAATGTGAAATTATTGATACTTTAAGTGGATTAACATCTTCTCGTATGTTTAGAAATTATTATTTTCTAATAAAATTTATTTATAAAAAAATCTTAGGTGAAGCATCTTTCGTATCAAAAGCAGCTTTATTTCAACAGTGGTTAATATTAATGAAACAAATTCAACCTGACATATCCCCACCAACGATCTATTGTGATGCGAAACAATTAGCAACTGATTATCAAACAGCTAAAATAGAGGTATGTTAAAATTTGTTTTCAATATTATTATTATTTTTCTTTTCATAGATTAATAAAGCGTTTCAAAAAGGTGGATTTGGTTTATGGATTGTATGTATTTATTTTTAAAAATAAATTTTATTAAACTATTTTGTTTTTTTGTGTTGTAAATAGATAAAACCACATGAACAAGATGAATTCGAATTATCTTCTTCCGACGTATTACTTCCTGATCAATCCATTCCATCTGTAGACTAAATTGATAAAATTTGTTTTTATTTTTCTTTATGTTTACTTATCCTGTGATAAAATACAATGTATAATTTGCTGTTTAGTTTTACATTTTGTATGCTTGTTTGTCAATGTATTTGTAATAATTAGACAGTATATGCGCTTTGTCTATGCAAGTCTTTAATTTTTATTTTAAATGATTTTATATAACTACATTTGTAATATCATCAAAGATCATAAATGGACAATAAATAAAGAAAATCTTTAATCTTTAGTTGATTCGAAACAAACAATTATAATCATCAAAAAAATATGATAACTATTTCATTTCATTTACTTTTCCTTTATAACAGCTATTTGTTATGTCATCAGCACATTCCTTTTATTGTGCAAAATGTGCTACTTGTCAATGTCAATGTTGTAAAAATAAACAAAATAAATGTTCACATCCAATAAATCTGTCTCTGTATTTACATAAGCAATTAAATAATTATTAACCTTATTATTTACTCATTCTTATACGACATGAAATTAGTCATAATGAAATTCGAAAACGTTTTTCTCCTTGAAATTGATTTCATTTTTCATTTTTCTATTCATTTTACTTCACTTATATTAAAATGCAAGAATAAAAAATACAAATCTTCATTTGATCATCATCAACATAATAAATGTCAAATAAAACCATATCTTATATGTATACATATATCATTCTAATACAATATACATTATCTACTTATCTTTTATCAAAATTCTATTCTCAAACTACTCATATAATAAATAAAACAACGAAAGTATCATTACTATTTCGAGGGATACACTTATCTAACAAGTAATATCTCAACATGAATATGAACAAGAATAACATATTAACTGATGAACAATGGTCACAATTGTGTGAAGCAGTCAATATATTTGATCAAAAAGGTGATCGGACCATTCTTAATCAAGTATTAGGTTTGTCTAATATTCACTTCATTCCTTTTTTCTTATTTTTCTTCTTCTAGTTTCACTTATGACAACTATAATTTATTCTCTTGATGATGATGATGAGGATGATCATAAAGAAAATGAACTTGCAATTACTTTAATTGAAAGTGAAGTTGCACAACTTATTGATGTTAATGGTTAGTTTCAGATACATAAACAAAGAGAAAAATATATTTTTTCTATTTATAACTTCCTAGGTGGTTCTAGTTGGTCTTGTCGACGTCAACGAATTCAACCTTTTATTCAAAATAATCAAACATTTGCAAATTATCTCATTAATTTAGCAAGAGCCAAATCACTTGATGCAAATAATACTGGATTCATTCCAAAACAAACAATTAAGTTAGTCTCTATCTGAATATATATAAATAATTTGATTATATATTTAGAAATTGTTTTGCAGGACAATTAAATGAAAAGAAAATGGCAGAATTGTTACAATTTGTAGATATGGATAATAGTAAGATAATTTCTTTTTTTTTCTTATAGAATTTCTTTAACTATTTTGTTGATTTTGTGTTTATAGGTGGAAATATCGATTATAAAGGTAGAAGTTTATTTAATATTGTTTTTATAATATTTCTGTTATTTATAGATTTTGCATTATTGATGTTCATTATGAAATAATTATCTTGATATTTGTTTGATTATTTCCTACTAATCATAATATAACTCTTGTTTTCTTATTATTTTTATTTTGGAATAAAAAGTGATTACATAATTGAATCTATTATTGTAATGTACATAAAAAAAGAATATAGTGACAATATTATAATTTTTTTTGTAGAGAAATGTGACCTGAAGAGAAGTTTAAGATCTATATTCACACTTATCTACTTCGAAAAATGATGTGAAGGAATAGATTCTCTGATTTCGAGAAATTTTAGAAAATATTCTTAGTAAAAAGAAAAAAACTAAGTTGTGTTACTTGGTGATGTGGTCACAATTTAAGTTTTCTAAGGTTGAAGTTATAATGCCATCTTTGGGTATGGGTGTGGATGCGAATAAAAGACGTGAAGAGATACTCACACCATTAATAGTTAGTCTTCGTATAATAGCCTTTGAAGCAATCAACAGTACATAGTGACACATTACAGTCATGACACATATACTGTGTAACGTGTCGAAGATTATGGGATGAGCACACCAGAGCGACAGAAAATATGAATGGAATGTGCACGAATAAAACGATCAATAAAAAGAAAAACGAAGAATTATATCATATTGGCACTATCTAACAAACGATGAGAAGCTGTTCTAAATACTTGAAATGTATAGTAGTACGACCTTTATTCGATAAATACATCAGCACACATATATGTATTGCCGGGAGCGAAAGGGTTAAATTCTTTTTTTTTACTTTTAGATTATTTGTAACAATAAACTAAATGGTAAGTATTTAGTTACAATAGGGCGACAGACAGGAGTGAGGTAGGGAAGAAGTGGCAGATGGTAACAGAAAGTTGCTGTCTCTTCAGATCACACGAAGCGAAAAGGGTTCGTATTTTAACCGTGTACGGCTTTAAAGATTCCGTTATTGCACCATTTACGGATCGTAGACGGCTCCGTTTTGATGGATCTGGGTACTCTCGTGTATAAGACGGCAACAAGAACGTCGTGTTTCAGGCATAAAACGGCTAAAAAACGATATGGATACAGCCCATCGTTATTCATCGGATACGACTTCAAACGGCACCGTTTCCGTTCCGGCAAAACTACATATACAAATCTAGGTATACGGATTACAGTGTTAAACGGCGAGAAACGACATTCGTTCACAGTCGTCTCCTGCACGAATTCAGCAGTTTTCTAGCTGTTTCCTGCTTTAAACGGCGCCAGAAACGGCGTTCGGAATCATCGATCTGGGCGTTCGCTCTTCAAACACCCAGAACGAATTTTTATGAACAAAAATAATACAACACAATGATGGAATCCATATGAAACTGCAATTAAGAGTGACTCATGAACGCAAGAAGAGGGAAACGAGTAAATAAGATTTAGTAATTTCATATTAGAAATTCTATTTTTTTAAGACTAAAATTAATAGTCGTTGCAATTGAAGGAGCAAAATTCTATCACAATGCACCAAGAGATATTATTTGCAACTTAGCAGATATTGATGAGAATGAATTATTGAAGACATCACCTGATTCCGGAAAATCTCGTTTAGCTATTGTTCTTTGTCGGGATAATACTATTCTTTGGGAAACATAAGTCTTATCAAATACAATGAATTCTATAAGTAATGATATAGATGTTTCTTATATATATATATATATATATTTTCGATGTTTAGAGGAAAGAAAGAATCCCACTGCGAATAATACCGCAATAGCAGTATCGAAACGAAAACGGTCAAGAGATATACGTATGCAATTGTTTTGCTTTTCTTATTACAGTGAGAAATACATATGTATTTTAGAGAATACTTCAAATAAACAAGTGACACGGTCAAACTCTATACACACAAATGATTCTGCTATGCTTTTTGATCAAAATCCTTCAACATTTGATGGTAATATTGGTTATTCCAGCAGTTTTATTTTGCCGGCAACGTCAAATATATCAACAAAAGATTTACAAATCTCTATGGTATATATTATAGAATTACGTTACTACGTTTAAGTTAAACAATATATTGTTATTTTTTATTTGAACTAGGATTTAACTCAAGACGAAATCTTTGTAAAAAATTTATTCGATGACTCTGACATGGTTCGAAATGATTTTAGTCTTAATATGACTCTGAACACAAGTGATGATCTGCTCAACAATTTATTTAGTGATATTGATATTATTCCAACTGATCATAATCTTAATACGACTCCAAGCACGATTGATGAACTGCTCAATCGTCCTTTCGATGGCACAACTTTTTGATTATGGTAATTTATGGAACTAGTAAACAATTAATATATGACAATACTAGTAACATTTCTAGATAGACTATTTAATTTTTTTTTAAATAATACTCTTGTTGAAAAATAACTTTTAATGAAATTAAACTTAAGAATCAATGCATAATATTACACAAAGAATATTTATATATATATATATAGAAGGTATAAATTCTATTCAGCTGTTTTTTTTGTATGGTAGATATAAAAAGATATAGAAGAGCTGACTCGATCAATAAAGGCTTTCGTTTTACAGAGTGAGTTTTTTTAATATACTAAATATTTGTTATATAGAATTTAGTCTATCTATACAATTTGTTTCGATTGTTTTATTGTTATAAGTATCACGTGTTCTTATCATTTAACACTATTGTTAAAATTTTCATATACTATTCCAGATATCTACTGACTACAACGAATAAAATACACATAAAATTGATGAATTAATATGAATAAATAGACACGTATAAATGACAGTGTATTAATAAAACGATGTTATACTTGAAACTGAAACTAACTTATGTAATACTAGATAGTTTATTAATTTATTAGAACAACAATGGATTGTCGACCTAAGATTTTCTATTTTATAAATTATCCATGATAAAATCATAATGGAAATATTTTTATTATTGCTTATCACTCTTGTTTATAGTCACTAATTAGTTAAATACTGTGTACAAAAATTATAGGTTTTTTTGAATATTAGTATAAAGATGAATTCTCAATTGAACTAGAATTATATTTTCATGGTCACTTGTAATATTTGATAAATATCGACATGAGTTTCGAACCTAGATCATCCTGCTGATAAATGTATCAACAAATACCGCTTTAAAAAGTAGATAGGTGTATCTTCTTATATTGATTGACAGTAGTGATATGGCAGCTATTTACAATTTGAAATGTATAGAAGACCGATTTTTTCCACTTACCAGAAATAAAAAAATATCAGTGAGATAGTCCAAACACATATTTAGAGATTGAAAATAGAGAAATATTTAAAAAGACGATGGTAGAAAAATAGAAAATATAATATTAATTTCCAAGACAAAGTCGATTCGGTTTTTATGTATACCAATATATATTTGACTTAACATCTCTTCTATATCCGAACCTTTTTAAATCAATCAAAGCTGATACTGTAAAGAAGGTATACAAAAATCAGTCCGTTCTAAGTTTCATAAAATTTACATTGTATATCATTCTTCTCTTAAAAAATTTACAATTGAAAGATGTTATGATTTAATTCCATATATATATAAACAATAAATTCATTCGATCTTAGAAAATGAGCTTGTGCATCATCATAATGGAATTATAACTATTGGTTATTATATTTTAACGATACTCTTTGAAAGCGTATATGATATGCGACTTTTCGATTAGTCATCAAAATATTTTGAGTATTCTCTGGACATCCACACATTCATATAAAATATTGCCATAAGAGATCCGTACTATTTCTAATTTCAGTCAATAAAAAAAGGAACAGTACATTTTGTCCTCTATTGATTCTACAAGACATCTCTTTAATACAAGGTTTTGCTTTGAAAGATAGACACACCTTTTCCTTTGTTATCAGCATTATCCTATGAGATAGATATATCTGTCTTGTCTGGTTGCTCTAGCGACTTTTAACAGTTCTCAAAATAGTATGTACATATTGATTTAAACATCAAACATAAAAATCTGTGAAATTACAAAACAAGAGAAACAATTCGATGAATTCATATCCAAGACTGATGTTGAAATATTTTTGACTTGCTCCTTTTATGTTATCATATTCACAAGCCATATTTATTCACGATTAGTGAAAAGAAAGGTTCAGGCACATCTTTTTCTGTGGAAAAAATACACACACACACACGCACACACACAAAACATAATCGCTAGAAAGAGTATGAACGAAAGACATTAATTATGGACTAATAAATATATATAAGTTTGAATATTTAAGTTATGTATATATAGAAATAAATATATATATATTTTAGAAACAAAAAGCAATCATTTTTACTATCGAAGAGGATATAAGAAAATATTTCTGTCAACGATTAGATGAAGTATTTTTAAGATCTTGTTTTACTTTCCATAACATAAGTTCCATACAAGAAACAGCATCTTCGATTGAATCATGGCCTTCAGCTAAAAAATAATAGAATAA
>CAJNOI010001237.1:0-17243 GCA_905250115.1 Adineta steineri | reverse complement strand
TTATTATTATTATTATCAATATCATCTTCATTCAATAAATCAAGATCATCTGTTAGATCATCATTATTAATATTAAAAGATTTACTTCGATGTCGATTAGTTGGTGTTCGTTTTGTATTATTTAAATGATGATTAACTCGTTTACGTGCTGTTTTAAATGAATGATTTGATTGAGATGTTAACGAACCTGGGTGTGATGATGGTAATACAGAAGATATCATTGATCGATGATGATGTTGCTGTTGTTGTTGTTGTTGTGATGGTTGTTTTGATGATATTGAAGTTGATGTTGTTGGACGTGTTTGAGAATAATGAGGAGGAGAAGAAGGTGGTGAAGTTGAATTTGATTGACCATTCACACGAAGTAATTCTTTTTGTACAACTTCAATTAATGTATCTAAACTTGATTTACGTTTAGTAGCTTGTTTAGCACGAACTAAGCGGATAACTTTTGAACCTAAAAATCAAAAAAATGTTTCGATATATATAATAAAAAACGTAATCTATTTATTTTTCTCATAAATATTCATTAATAGATATTATCTACAAGGTAAAATCTGATTTCCGATAGAACCTTTTGTAAATGTATTCCGTTAAAAATATAGTTTCTGGCTATAGACATTAACCTTCCACTGGCAATCTTAATGCTCAAAGGAATATAAGACATTTTTTATAGAATACTATTCGATAATTAACAACTGATTTTTCTTCTATCGTAAATTAATCCTACTAGTAGATGATATCGATTGATTGAACTCAAAACTGATCGTACGCCTTAGATACAGTAGCACATATAAATATTACAATGAAATGATGAACTACAGAATCTTGTTTATATTTCACTTTAGATATTAAGGAAATAAGATTATTTGTTCGATCAGTATTACAAGAAAGATTAAAATTCTGTAATTATATATATTTGACAACAAAATCAATAGCTTGTTTTTATGTAAATTAATTCTCTAGAATACTCTAAAGTGACCCATTTATTCTATATCATGTAATATAATACTCTCTTTAACTACACTATAGATAAAAAAATCAGTCTTTTTCCTATAGGTAACGCTTTATCTTTATTTCTTCTGAGATAAATATTCGAGTTCTTTTTTTTCATCATTCTTTCTACAAGAAAATAAAAAAATTGATCTACCATTGAGATCTGTATTAGCAAAATTTGTAAAATTTTGTTTTGTTGATTGTTGTTGTATTGTATTTGCAATGGTATCATCATTATCTATATAGATTTTGAAAAAAACATCTTTTTTTAAATACAAAAAATTTATTCATACTCAATTTCGTTGTTTGTGGAGTTTGAATAATCGTTGTCGATGAATTTGGTTGTAAAACACATTCAGTTAAATGAACATAATTATTATTATTATTATTTGAAGAATGATGAACAACTGTTGGGCATATATAATTTGTTTCCATATCCCAGTTCATTGTTCTATTACTAAATAGATATACAAATATGATGATGATAATTAATAGACTATCGACTAACCTTGATGATAACTGTTCGTCGTATAATGTATGTTTTGATTCGGATGTCTGTCGTTCTTGTGTAATAGCAAGTGTATTTTGTAGTACAGGTAAAAGAGTTAATTTATCGTCAGTAATGTTACCTTGAGCGCCAAATGCAGAATAAGAATTTACTCCTTAAAAAAATATAATTATTTATATGACAAAATAATACGAAAATTTCTTTCTACCCATATTCTTGATTGTAGCCGTTGAACGGCGTTGTAAACTCTCATTTTCCATGTCCTCATTCCTGTATATTAGTTTTTGAAGGACATTGATCTGTTAATTTCTAATGTATTAAATGATGATATATGGAAGATGAAATATTTCTTTTTATTTTTAAAAATAAAAATAAAGAATAAGAGAAGAGAAATATTGGAAAGAGGTAAATAAACAAGCAAGCTAGAATATATATATATATATGTATGTAGTATGTGCAAATGCAGCGGCGGTTATTCGCTTGTATTCTCGTTCATTTCATTCGTCGACATTGCTGTCATTGTGATGGAGCATTCAGGGAGCTGAGTAAAACCTCGACACGGAATAATAAATGAGATTTTTTTAAATCGATTCATAAAATATATTTTAAACGTTTATACTTATCAAATGTTGATGAAATATATATATTTGATTACTATAGAAATGCAAAATCTTTCATAGAGGTCGCTAATAACTACATATCTTCAGGGAGAATTCTAACAAGATGATTTCACTAGGGAAACGTTACGTTCAAGTAAGCCTCTCAGACAATTGGAATGGATTTTTTTCGAATAATTTTGTTAAAACTTTAACAATAACAAGCGAAAACGTTTTAATGTTTTTTAAAAGAATGTCTGATGAAATGAAAGTGACAAAAATAAATAAGAAAAAAAATGAAATCGTGTGTTTGAATGTCAATTTCGTTGAAGTGAGTAAAGATGCACATACAAAAGAACACATGCAGTGTTGAGAGTTGAAATAATAGAAGTGTCAGTATTGAGATTCAATCAAGAAAATGATTACAAGACAGTAGAATGTCGACATAACATTATTTTTTTTTAAATATTCATTCAATAAATCAGCATAGAAGTTTAAATCTGTTAGTTTATATTTATTCAATCATGTATAGGAATCTTAAAATATTTATTTAGCTGTATTAAAATTTATCGTTCTCTATTGAATAAGTAAATTGAATCCGACGTGTTATTTTTTTATAATTATTTACCGTTACATATCAGTATATATACATAGAACTACAACAAGTAAAAACTACATGAATCCAATAAAACGCCGTGATTCTCTTAAATTTAATTGAATTTGACGTCGTTGTGTTCGACGAATAATAATCGCAGCAGGTACAATAAATATTATAAAAACTAGAATAATACTAAGTGAAATACTAATTATACAAAGAATTAATTGTTGATGTCCCCATACTGATAACGAATTAATATATTCATCATTTGTTGAATTCATATCATTATCAATAATTAGAAAAATTTGTTCTTTTAAAATATGAAAAAAAAAATTTGATCAAATCATTTATTATAAAATTTACCTTGAAAATTGATAACAAAAAAGATAGAGAATTTTTTGTTGTATGAATGTGATAACTTACATAATAAAAGAACAACTGTTTGTCTGTTTAGTTCGAACATATAAATTACTTTCTTTCTAATATTCAGTAAATCAATAATGCAAATAATCTTTAGTTTTTCTTCTGACAAGTAACAGTCGGCAAATGTTAGATCAATCAAAATTGTATATTAACGCCAAGTTTTAAGTACTATTCGAGCCGAAAAAAAGGTACTTAAGAATTGAGAACTACAAATGGACGTTATCAAGTTGATCTAACTTTATATATAAAATCTAGAAAACAAACTTGATTATATTATAGATCGACGGCATTTTATATTCGAAATCTTTCTATTAAACTTTTGACTAAAAAAAGCAAAAATTTGTCAATTAGAAAATAATTTATCTAACGAAATTTGAATAGAAGTGTAAAGAAAAATATTTGTATTGTATTAATCGAACGAGATTTTTTTGTTTTCTGTCTGCTATAATCATTATCACATTCATTTGCGATGATGATGAGGAAACACAGATGTCAGTCTATTGGTAAATAAACCAGATAAGAAGATGACTAGCACAACATTTACAGATATATATTCATTAAGAAATCAAGTATGACACCACTTGAATGGTCAAATTTATCAAAAACTGCAACATTTATTCAACATACTTTCGGTAAGTCTACCTGCTAAGAAATATATATATTATGTGTATTAAATAACAAAAGGTGCATTACCTTTAATTGGCTCATCAAATGATGTCGGTGTTTTATCTGTTGCTTCAAAAAGTTCAAGTTCGAAATCAAATACATTACCATCATTAAACTCGATTAAACGTACGTTTTATATCTTAATAAGAATAATACTTGATATATTTATTCAGATTCTCGATTATCGACACCATCATTTTCTTCAAGTGATGGAAAAGGTAAACGTCCATTATCCTATTCTCCAATGTCGGATAATTTATTATCTCGTTCGCAACAACAATCAATGGAAATTAATCTTATTCCAACTATTCAGCGTTCAGATAATCGTATACCTAGAGTAAATATTCTATTTTTAATTTAGATATTGATATAAATAATTTTTTTTTGCCTTTAGACAACTCTTCCGCCATTAATCGAACCTAGTGAAATACAATGTCAATGGTCTGGTTGTGATCTTCTATTTTCAACTCCAACACAATTAACAGAAGTTCGAAATTTTAATTAATAATAAAATTTTTTCATTTTTTATTTAAGCATATTCGATCTGTTCATATTAATCGAACTGATTCTCATACATGGTTTTGTCAATGGCAAACATGTACTCGTGGTCGAATACCATTCAAATCATTATATTCATTATTTCTTCATCTAAGATCTCACACACAAGATCGACCATTTCAATGTGTACATATTGGTTGTAAAAAAACATTTACACGAGCAGAATATTTACGTTTACATGAACGTTCACATACGGGTAATTTAAACTCATGTTGAATATTTATCGGATTTCATAAAACTCGATTATCCGGCTCGATCATCTTGAGCGGCTAATTCGAATAGATCCGCGTGAAAAAAAGAGAACAAGAATTTCTTCTCATATAAAAATCTGAACATTTATCTAGGTGAAAAACCATATCCATGCGATCATCCTGATTGTTCAAAAGCATTTAGCAATCCATCTGATCGAACGAAACATGTTAAACGAACACATTTAAATAAAGTTGAAATTTTCGAATAAAAACAAAAGCCGAAATTCTTCGTTTTTTTTAGAAAGAATATATATGTAAAATACAAGGTTGTGGTAAATCCTATACAGATCCAAGTTCATTACGAAAACATGTGAAAAATATTCATGGTGAAGAAGCATTTAAACAAAAGAAACATAAACGTACAGATGATACTTATGAAAAACAATTCGAAGAAAGAAAAGAGAATTTTTCTAATATAAAATCGACTTGGAATGTTCGAAATTTATTCATTAATTTAGATTTTTACTTATCCTTTTTTTTACGTAGGTAAATCCTTCGAATGAATTAAATCAACAGCAATCAAATGTTTTTATGGAAAATAATGATATTGATGATGATGAAGACATTATTGTTGATCAAGGAATTTCATTGAATATTGATGTAAAAAAGTTAATTTTTATTTTTGATAAGAAATAGAATTTTTCTTTTTAGACACTTGGAGATAATTTGGGAGAATTATCAGTTGGTACAAGTACAGCTTTACCAGTACATCGAGTATCAATGACTAATTCTTTAAAACAAATAACAAGAAAAGCAATTCTACCGGCTATACATGTTACCGGAGTTTGTGAAACTGACGAACATGAAACATTGTTAAATAGTGGTAAATGTCTGAGAGTAATTAAGAGGATGGATTAAAAAAAATTAGTGGTATAAATATAGCCTTAGGAAAATATTATCAGGAATTATACTTTTCCCTACTCAGAATGATTAAATAGATTTAAATATGACAAGTGATCGTTTCATTCCATATCCATTTGACTTAAAATTAAAAGTAATATTTACATTTCTATAGCACACCAACAACAACATCAGGTTGCATTTCGCCCATCTCATCCTCATCATCGTATAAGTGCTCAATCTAATAGTACAGCATACGGTAGTATGAGAAGTGATTCAATGAATATTGAAAGTTCTCTGTTTCTTCCAAGTAATCATTCAAGTATGGTATGTTATATTTTTAAATTTTTGTTTCGTTCAGTTTCATGTATATATATTAAAAGATTTCATTGGCACAACATCCAAGTACATCACCATATGAATATGATTGTATATCAACTGAAAATATTCGGTAAATATATATAAAAATTAATATACAATATTTGTAAGATTTAATATAGATATGATACACGTAGTAATAATGCATTAACAATTCCATCATTTCAAACTTCTCATGTATGTATTCAAGAAGTTTTTCTTTGGCATAAAAAATATATATTTTTAGAGTCCTCTTCGACGTTCAAATGGTAGTACTGAACAACTGCTTACTTTACCTCGTGTAAATTCATCAACAAGTCATTTAAGTTCAATATTAACTAATGAATTATCACCATCAAGTAGTTTTTGTGTTAGTGCATTATCAGGTGATATTCAACAACGACCACCAAGTTCAAATCCTAAAATTGCACATTTACTTTATTTTCTTCAAACACTTGAATATAATCAACATTTAGATAATGAGGATGTTTAAATATTAAAATGAATATTCAATATTTGTATTAATTGTTATTTATTAAAGTTTTTTTTCTTAATTGTTATACTCATAAAAAAAATTACCTGTCTTTTTTTTTTGATATACATTTATTCTATTGAACAGATTCAAAAAATAAGATCTTTAGTGCCAATGTTATATCCGATATCTAGATATTAAATGCATTGGTTTTCTTTTTGTCGAACAATATCAAAAAGAATTAACTGAAGTGGTTATTAGATTTTAATAGCTTCAATTTTACATGAATTATTAAAAAGCTCAAGAAACTAATGATAGAATAATGGGCTATCAAAAATCATTTTCAATGGACTAAAACTCTACACCATACATTGTCGATTTTTCATTGTATAACGCAATCTTTAAAAGATATTACCATTACTCGCGTCTCAGCTATACATCTGCAATAAGATCTTACACAAGATTTCCTAACATGTCAAGCATTTTAGATTGATCAACTTGGCTAATATCTTGTCGAAAGTTATTTGAGAACATGATCGTAACTGACATTGCAAGTAATACATGACCAATTGGTAGCCTAGTGGTCACGCGCTTCGTGTCAGAGTGTTTGATAAATGAATCTGAAAACAGGAAGCCTCAGTGCCATGATATCGAAAGAATGAAGTACTATTTATGTTGAACAATGGTATGCAATCGAAAGAATTTTTATTTTATTTAATCATCACCTGCATATCCTTACTCGCTTCAAGGCAATTACTATCATCCTGACAGATATAATGATACTACAGGCAGATGTATATTGAGAGAGAGAGGAAAAAATGTCCTTTTTTTAAAATTTATAACTGTTGCATGTAAGCTATCGATTATATGAATTGCATTGCAGGACATAAGATATATATCCAATTATAGCCTCTTTTTTTTTGTGCACAATTTATGACGTGAATACCTGTTGCGCATAAATGGATTAGATAGATTTAATATGTTAAATGACTTTAACATTATAGAAATAAATAGGAGTTTCTTCTTCTTCTTTTTTTCTAAATATCTTCTTTTATCTTATTCGATTAATGAGGTTTACGTCACCTTTCAATGAACATTGATCAAATCAAAGAGATGATCCTCATCGATCATCATTCGCATTCTATTATATATTCATGACACTTTTTTGTCTCTCTCCAGGGTGTATCTCTTTTGAACTTGTTAGACAAGTGTTCGCCCATAATATCGATATTTCCGAGTTTTAAAATCAAAAATAAAATCAAACGCCTACTTATATATATATGAGATGGCTGTTTATTCAACAATCTCTTTCTTAAATCACCCATTGATCAAACAACAATTTTATTGATTTAAAAACTTTTATCTGAGTACGTTTCAATTCTCATCAGTTTTCCAGAATTAACCACAGTGAATAATCAAACTCTTCAACTCACTTAATCCTCGATTTAAACAAGTGTTAAATGGTCATTGTTGTCAAAAAATATATACATGTGTGAAATATTATTTTGTTATTTTTTCTCAACTAAACAAGGTGATAAGATGGTCTCTTATCCATTCATAGTTCTCATAGTTATATCTTTCTCTCTCTCTCTTTCATATAGAATAACAAGTAGCTTGTTCATTTTCGATCAAAAGAATGAAGCCTAGTGTGAATTTCAAAAAGTTTTATCATCAAAGAGAACAATAATTTCGAAGAACTAGTTTTTGGAAATTAGCCAATATATCATCATTCATACAATTAATTATTAACGATATTTTTGATATCCTGCCAATATACATACATACATATATATATATATATATGTTTAATGTTTACGTCATTTAAATAAAAGAGAAAAGAAGATGGAAGAAATGTTTCCCTATTGGTCTTTATTTGTTCGCATGGCAGGTTCATACGAAAAAGAGAGAAAACACAGCAAGAGAGAGAGCGAAAGAGAGAAAATATGCACTAGACATTTATTCGAAAAGAAGAAAAATATATAAGAGAGAAAAGACGACGTGTACGGACATATTCGTCATCTTATTGTCTCGACATTGGTGCCTTGATATTCACTACCATGTTTCAACTTCCAACTTGCTACTTACATGATATGCTTACATCAATTGTAAGTTATAAAATCATAGTTCTTTTCGTTTTGAAAAATCTAAAACTATCTATTTTTATATAGAATGTTAATGTATTATCTCCGACATCATCTACAAAAGTTTATTCAAAAGCTGTTGGTGGTCCCGTTGTTCGTTCTAATTCTCAACATATGACAACCATAACTACACATATTATTCAAACAACATCACCATCATCATCATCAGATAGTAGTAGTATTAGTAGTAGTGGTGGTGGTAAAACATCATCACAACGTTATAAAACTGAATCATGTCGTTCATATCATGAAACTGGTTTTTGCAAATATGGTGAAAAATGTCAATTTGCTCATGGCTATCATGAAATACGTTCGTTAAATCGACATCCAAAATATAAAACTGTACTTTGTCGAACATATCATTGTACGGGATATTGTAAGTAAAACTAAATAGAAGAAAAGGACAAAAATTTTACTTTGTTTTTCTCTTTCTTAAAGGTCCTTATGGTCCACGATGTCATTTTGTACATGATCAATGTTCTGATACTTTATCATGTAATACAATTTCACCATCATCATCATCAACATTTGGTAGTGATATTCGTTCATCAGTATCATCATCTCGTTCGATATCTCCAATGGATTCACCAATAACAAGTTCCGAAGATATCTTTCTTTCTGCTTTTTTACTTAATAAGTAAACTATTATTATTATAAAAAACAAAGAAACCCTTAGATTTGAAATTTTTTTTCTTCTTTTCGTCTCTATATTGAACTTATTTTTCTATTTATATATCACGTCTGTTGTATGTATAGTTCACATGTGATTTTGTCTCTTGTTATTAATTATTATTATTATTTTTTTTGTTTGTTTGTTTGTTGGTTTTGCTCGGGATATAACCGTGTGTAACATGCGAAAGAGAAAGATGCGCATTGTATGTGCAAGAAATTTTTTTTGTCGTTGTTATACTTTAAACATACATTGCTGTGTTTGATGATTTGAAACTTGATTTATTTAAGAAAGATATTAAAAGAAAAATTTTATGATTATTGACTTTTATTGTGTTACTATTGAACTTAAAAATAATTGCTATCAATACTACTTATTAAATTAAAATATGATTATTGACACAATTGTTTTTTTTCTTCTTCTTCTTCTGTTGGTTAAATTCGAATATAAAGAAAAACCTATGTCATAGATATTCAATCAGTGAATTGACTATTCAACGTGAGAATTGCATGTTATGTCAATGATGTATTCATTCATTTGAAGTGGAAACGAAAATGACTGTTTTACATAAGAATGATGGATGAATGAACAGAAAAAAAATGACATTCTTAAGATATTAATTATCGATTTGATTACACCTTTTCTATTAAAACAAAAAAGAGATATAGATTTTCAAACGGTCGGAATATCACTTGTTTTAAGATTAGAATGTTTCTTTTTTTCAAATAGATCCAATTATATACAAATGTTAGATAACTATTGACACATTTATCATAGGTGAAAAAAAAACGAACAAGCTTCCGTTTGTTTATTAAATCTTTTTCTCCATCATATGACGATATCTATATACTTAGAACAGTAGTTCAATATGTATGTTTGTTTCATAAAGAATTGTTTTGTTGTCTTTTTCTATCTCGAATTTCTTCATCTAAACAATACACAAGAGAGGATATATGATGCGTGTGTGTGAAGAAAACATCACATCTTTTTCGTTTGAATTTCACTGTTCTACTTGTTGGATAAATGATGCTGTTAATAGGAATGAATGAGCTTTTTCACATCATGAAAATGTGTCATGCTGTGAAGGAAACATTGACTATATATATATATATACACAGGAGTAAAGCAGATCAAATCGAAAAATGTGTTTTTTCGTTTATTTCCGGTATTAATTAAAGTGAATATTTTTTTAGTATGAAAAAGAAAATAGAGAAATTAAGATTAGCTTTAAGTTTACATAATATTATAACATATATTTGATGTTTGCAAAAAGAAATTTGTTTTTATTTGACTTTGTTCACACCTGTAGATGAATTTTTGTTTTTCCGATTAATGTTCATGAGAAAGATTTAATGGTGAATGTAAATTATCTTGTGTAGATGATAATAATTTTTCATGAAGATCAAGTATAAGTTTAATTTGATGCATATATGACGAAGATTTTAAACGAGCATAATATTCATGAACAAATAAAATTTGTAATGGATTATGAATTGTTCCTGGTCGTGCTTTTCTAACAGTTGCAATTGCTTGGCATACTCGGCAATATTTTGGCAATAACAATGGATAATGCCAAAAACGTTCAATAAATTTTTGATTTTTTTCTAGTTCATTCGTATTTCTCATGATATATTCATAGGTAAGTTCTAAACAAACAATTGTCATACCAGTTCTTCCTATTCCACCCATACAATGTACAAGTATACGATTGCGATTCAAACGATTCGAATTTATTATTATACTATATATAAATTGCATATAATCACTAATTGATTTTGGTATAAAACGATCTCGTATTGGATATATAATATGTTCAATATTTGCTCGTTTTATATGCATTGAATATGTATCCATATTATATAGATTCTTATTCGTCATATCCATGAATGATAATTCTTTAATTTCATTTAATGTTATAATTGTATCAACTTGTATTTCATTTAAATCATCTTCTATATTACGAATATCATGACGTATCCGACGCCCAGGTAACTTTGACATAAATAAAATTAATTCATTATCGTTTGATGATTTTAATATATGTTTATCAATATGAAGACGTTCAACTTCATTTAATATTTCACTATTTTGTTGTTCAATTGTCATCATATTACGAAAACGATGAATAAATAATGCACCATAAAAATATGATATTATAGTTGTAATAATCATACATAGAAATAAAATTGAACAAAAACAATAATAAATTAAATTGAAATACATTATTATTGATAAATGTAAAAATAATGTTGATATACTTGTTAATGTTATAAATGAAGAAAATAAAATTAATAAACATATAAATGGAATATAAGATAAACGAAAACGACGTTCAATCCATGTAGCAGAGAACAGAAAGATAAATATACAATTTATGGGTGGACATATTATTAAAAATTGTATAAGATCTTCGGATTTATCATAATTAATATTAAATGTTAAAATTGCTAAACAAATTGATATAATGGAAAATATAAATGCAAAAGTTAATGTTGGTGATCGAATAAGAAGCATTTTTTTCTCAATCTAGTATAATAAATAGACAAAATCAATATTTCTTTCGTATCATTTCAGATGCACGAGATTTTCTTAATATAATTATCAAGAATTTTACAAATGACTAAGTAATATGATTAAAATTTTTAAAACGTGAATTTAATCAAAAAGAATATATGGGAAATTACTTTGTATATATAAATATGTGTTAAACGCGCATATCTATTCTAATCAGAATATAAGTAGTAATCGATTGAGATACAAAATAATCTAAGTCTATTTTTTTGATAGAAATGAGAAATGTTGTTAGATTATATAAATAGTAATTTACAATGAAATACGGAAAAAACAAGGTCAAGTTGTTCGTACTTAACAAAAATACTAATATATCATAAGAGAAAAGAAATTTTCAATATTCTATCGACAATTAAATACGTTCGGCTTACTTCTTCATACTAAATATAAGATTTTACCAGACAACTGTCTATAATTCAGTCGTATACTCTGCTGACAGTAATATTTGACCTACTTTGATCGTTGAAAGACATCTACAACAACGTCTGTTATATTTCTATTTCTAAAAAAATTATTTATTCTGTGTTCTTAACGACTAACATTTTTGTTGATAAGTATTTCGTAGACAAACTTCTACTGACAGACGTTGCATTAACAGGACACGTCATCAATAACAACTACTCATTTATAAGTATGAATAATGATATGTCTGGATGTGACTATGTAATGATTGAGAAAGGAAGTCATTCATCTATTTCCATATATGCTTTTTATTTAATTTTACTGATAAAATTCATTGCCGATACATTAACATGTCAACTAATAATATATTTACACCTCATTTTTAAATAAGAAATCTAAAATATATTTTCTCATGCTATCTCTTAGTAATAACTTCATATATAATCTATGTTTAATAAAGTATATACACGAAGATTATTTTATAGTTACCAAATGTAGAAAACGAAAAAGATGTATTGTAGTTTTACATGTTGAGTAAAAGAATCAATGACTCATTGATAGTAACATGAGTATACCACGTCAACGATTCGTATGTCTGTGTTTTTCTTTTATTTATAAAGAACAAGTAAAAGAAAAAAAGCACATGTTAACAAAGATTGTTGTTAAGAAACTGAACAAACATTGCTGTAACGTTAGTACTATCTTTTGATGGTGGATGAGTTTTAATAAATTTCAGATATTGTTGACGAATTCGACGTAAATCGGAAACAGAATGACTTTGATTCCAAGTAATCTAGAAGAGAAAAACAAAATCGTTTAATTTTATTTTTCTATATCATATGAAATTATTTACTTTCTCTGTTGTTCCAGGAATTGAAAATTGTTGACCTAGTACAGCTATTTTACTTTGTTGTACAATTGACTAGAATGAAAAGAAAATAAAGAACTAATTATTTAGATTTATTTATTTATATACATCGAGAACATCTTGAGTAACACGATCGACATCATGTAAAAAATTTGTATCCGATATTGGTAACTAAAAATAATATTGAGCTAATTTATGATTATTAATTGATATAATAACTTACATTTACTGTTGATTTATTTGGTGGTGGTGGACGTTTATTAGCTAAATAATCGGCAATTTGTTCTAAAGGTAATTCATCATTAGGTGCTAATTCAAAAAGTGGTGCATCCCAACGATTTCGACCTTCCGGTGGTTCATAACGTTGTACTAATGCATCGAAACTAATAAACAAAGATCATATTCAAAAGAATAATTCATTTTCAAAGTTTACGTTGATTCATTATATCTATTATTCGCTACATTCCATTCACGTGCAAGATGAACAGGTGTATTACAATAAATCTTTTATTTAGAATAAATAAAACATATATAAATACGAATTATCAACTTACAGTACATTGAACGGTTTGATAGAGTTTAGTAATACAATAAAGTTCATATCGGTAACCTAGAATTATATTCATAATTTCTTATAATAGATGATCCGATAATCTTAACATGTACATCTTAATTATAATAAAATGAAAGGATAATATCCGCTATTAATTTCCACTTTACATGTCATGATATATTACTGTTAATGTTCACTTTACTATACACTTCCGTAATATAAAATAATCTATTTATAAGGCTACCTTTTATATAATTCAATGCATCAAGTATAACCAAATCAGTTTTTGTTACTAATCTATAATTTCAAAGTAAGATAATATGAATATTATTCGATTAGTTTTACCTTTGTGTTTCAGCTTTAAGATCACTTCGAGCTTGTTTTTCAAGTGTATTGTCTATTGGGAAAAGAAACATTATAGAGTTTTAAATATGAATCAATAAAAAAACCTGCGTAAACTGCATTTCTATCTAGATTATTATCGGTAATAATCTGAACAGGCATCGATTTTGTTTTAAAATATTCATACAAAGATTGTGCTCGCGTTGATTTACCCGAACATGGACCACCAGATATAACAATAAGAGGCATTTGTTTATATACAATAACTAGAAAGATGTTCATAAGATAGTTGTATTTCAATATGAAGAGAAAGAAGAAAAACAAAACAAATTCTAAGTTTAACATTTCTTTTATTTAATTTCTCTTTTTCTATACAATAAAGAACAAGAAAGTAGATCATGAACATCTTTTTTTTTTAAAAAAAAAATGCTTTTCTATTGCTTTTGTCAATGGTTTACTTTTAATAACAAATAAAAACTATTACATAGTAGAAGATAGATGTAATAATAGGAAAAAAGAAAATACACTTTGAATATCAGACATCGAGACAAGCACCGAGATATGTATATATAGATAAATTTTGTTTTTTTCATTGAGATTCAATCATTTGATGGTTGTACTAACATAAAATTTTCACCATAACGTGTTAAAATTATTAAATTCTCTTGTTCTGTTTCATCAATGCGTTCATTATTAATAAATTGTTGACGTTGATGTGCATCATACATATATTCAAAAAATAATTCATCACCTCGAAAAATAACTTCTTTAGCATATATACCAATACGATAGTCACCATTGACTAATTTTATTTTTGGAACACAATTTGGTTTCGAGGAATGATTAGCAAAGCTAAAACAAAATTTAATTTGAAATTTTTCCTTTCTTTAAATTTATCTTACCGAAGTTTATTACCAAATTGTCGAGCATCAATACAATGTTGCATATCAAGATTAAATAAGTATGAACACGCACGTTTATCATAGAGACGTCCTCGTCGATCAGCTTCTTCTTCTGAAATGATTTCACCAGTATATTCTGCAATTAAATCACCAGGATATGCAACTGGTGAACCAAGAAAAGCTCCATAACCCGCAACTAAAAGAAAATGAGAAAGATTTTTGATAAAATCAATTCAATGAATTTACTATCAGATTCAGCAATCAGAATTTGTTTATGAATTTTTCGTTGTAATGCAATATTTGCACATGTAACCATTGGTAATAATTGTGGTACAGTTGAATTTAATGATGCTCTAGAATTTGTACGTCTTCGTTGCTTGGATGTTACTTTATATGATGGTTCAACAATACGACATGATCGAAGAGTTTGTGATCGTACTGGTAAATTATTAAATGTTCGTGATCGAACATTTCGTGCAGATGATGCTGATAAATGTTTTTCTTCTTCTTCTTCTGTTATTGATGTTGATGTAGTTATGTCTTGTTCTCTAAAATATAAAAGTTTACAGTAATGAAATGAAATATTAAAACTTACATTTTAATTGAAGTATTCAATTGATTAAAAAATAAAGATGCTCCACAATTATGACATAAATCAGGATCACATTCTCGACCTTCAGCACTACATAAACAATTATTAAATAAACATGTTCCTCGACAAGCACAACCGGGAAATCGATGTGGACAATCAATTGAACAATTACAAAATTTTTCACAAAATGTTCCCATTTTTATACAACAACAATCAGGATTATCTATTGTACATGGTCCATCATGTGAACATGGTTGATATGCAGGTTTTAATGTTGTTGCTGTTGTTGTTGTTGTATTTTTTCGATTAGTATTTTCATTAGGTCGATTAAGATTTCTTTTCATATAATTAAGAAATGCTCGTGTTGTACCTTCAGGCATACGTCTTCGATATGGATGACGTATTAAAAATGGTAAACCATTTGTTAATGATATACGTTCGGAAAAATATTTTGAATCAAAAATAAATTGTTCATATAGATCTTGACATGTTTGATTATTATGAAGTAATTGATTTAATAAACATAAATCTCCATCTAAGACAAAATAGAATAAACGAAATAAACTTCGATCAGTTAATGACCAAGAATTTTCTAATGAAATTTGTTGTAATGATGGATAAATCATATGATTTTCAATTTGTGTTAAACATTGTAATGAATATCTTCTTTGACTTTCAATTAATTGCAAATTTATATCAACAGATAGATTAGTACGAAAATTTTCATCTGGTGATAAACTTATTTTATTTGAACCTCGACGTTGACGTTTTTTATGATTATTGATTTGATCAATTGATTCATTAGTAGTAGATGATGGTGATAATGATCGTTTAAGATGTTCACGTTGATGTTTATAACATGTAGAACTGCATTGTGTAGAATGATTATTATATGAAATAGCAAATTGTTTTGGTAATGGTAAATATGATGGGCCTTCTTTGTGTAATAGACAACTAGATGAAAAAAAAAGTGATAAAATGCAATTAACAAGTACAAAAATTCTTACTTATAGGTATAACATCGTGGACAAAACCGAGAACACCATGGTTTAATAATAAGTTCATCAATATCAACATCTAATGAATCACAATTATCAATATTGGTATTAAGTCGTTGTTTCTCAATAATAGAACAATCATTTTGATTTGCTAATGTCAAAAGTTTTGTTCTTGGTGTTGAATCACGATGATAATCTATATAAAAAGAAATAGAATTATTTGTAACTCCTTCAATTTTCTTACGAATTATTGCATCAATAATTTGTTCATTTGAATATGCATTCCATAAACTATTTGATCGAATTGATTGATATAAAGTTTCTAAGGATTGTTCATCAAGTTTTTTTTCTAATTAAATTTATTTTTATTTAATAGAATATTAAAAATTTAAACATACTCCGTATTAATTTCTGTTGTTTAGATGGTTCAATAGATATTGAATTAATTAATCGTTGATCTTCAGCATCAAATTTATCTCCTAAATATGGTATACCAATAAGATGACCACGTGTAGCAAGATTTTTTCTTGTTGGTACGTAGGAGACCAATTCTCGAACAACAGGAAGTGTTGGCATAATAGTTGGTACTGTTGAATTTTTACGTGGATTTTTATTCGTACCATCTGTTACAATAACTGAAATAGTTTTAGTAACATCATCTGTGTCTTTATTTGCTTCATTTGTCGATACAGGAATAGGTATAGTTAATGGTTGCGGTGGTGGAGCTTGAATTATATGTCGAAGTATGTCACTAAAAAAAGCAATAGAAATTATATGTCAGTAAAAGTATTCTCAATTCGAATTTTTACCGAGCTGTTTTTTGTGCAGCTTTATGTACTTGACGATATAAAGTTGTGTATTCACGTTCAACAACTTGTCGAAGAACATCTTCTTCTTTCTTGAAATAAAACAAAGAAAATTTAGTTAGAAAGAAAAAAA
>CAJNOI010001236.1:0-17293 GCA_905250115.1 Adineta steineri | reverse complement strand
AACTGGAGGTCCGCAGTTCGATCCTGCGTGGAGGCATTTCTTTTTTTTTTCTATTATTTAATATTCATAATATTATTCAAAGTACCATCAAATGTACTGTGTTATCAGAAATACTTTTTTTCTTTTCATTCTGATTATCATTTTTGTATGAAGAAAAGTTCATTTCTATAAAATACTTTGTAGATCAATCATTAGTAACATGTAAAAGAATATTCACACCCTCAAGATGGTTCAACTGATCTATTTCACATCTTTTTCTCGTTAAATTGACAATGGTAGGTCATATATTACTTTTTATTTACTACGACCGAATGCTGTCGTCACCGAATGGCTAAAAGAGTTATACGATATTATGAGCAATAATGGTCAATTCAAAGGCGACGGAAGAATATTGAAAAAGATTGGAGATGCTCTTGCTCTTGATGAAATAGCTACGGTAACAGTTGCCGGTTGAACTCCTCGACTATCTTCACTAAAACTGTTTCGACTTCTTTAAACAACATTTATCGTGAGTTTCTCTATACTCTCTTATTGGTTACCGTCTTTTTGGTTTATGTTCGAACTCTTCATAACAATTTAAATTTCATCATGAGCGATATGCGATGAGCTTTTACTACTTCAATTAGAAGTGCAAGATGTGATATGCGCTAGTTGAAACATTATCGTGATCAAGCATGAAATTCTTCATCAACCGACAATAATCTTGGTGATAGTGATAGATTTTAAAATGATACATGCCAGAATAATGAAGAAGAAGATGAAATTCAAGATAAAGGGTGTGATCTGCATCAAGAACATGAAGAAAATAATGAAAATGAATAAGAACAAGAAGATAAAGACACGGACAATCTACTCATAGCCGATGAATTTGATGGATGGGTGTGGGTGTTAGATGAATACAGTGCTTTGAATCAAACTTATATTTATTATCATAAGTTTAATATCATATTAGAAGCAATACAACTCAATCTGACGGTACAGTAACATTAATCAACTGATTTTTCTAATTTCAAATTCAACTAATGCTTCTCCAGTCAATATAGCCGTACGTTCAAAATCAAAAGAAGTTTTCATAAACATTAAACTTTTTATCAACATATTGTAATATCTTTTGCGTCATCAATCATTACAGAGATTAAATATTTCGTATGACGACATTCATTTAAAAATTCAGTTACTATTTCTTTATTAAATCATTATCTAAACAAGTTACGTGCCATACTTTGTTCACTTAAAAGTATAATCGTTCTGATGATTTCAATTAGGTATGTTCGATTTTCTACAGCTTATTTTTCTATTTTGCCTGTCTATTAATTTTAAAAACATCAGAATCATTATTATTATTATAGTTTTTTTCTCCGTATTTTCTCATGTTGGTAACGCTTTGCTGTGCACAATAGAAGACTGATGAAGTTCAAATCTAGTTATAGTAAGTCAAATATCAATTTTTTCAATCCCATGCGATAAACGACAAACAAAACAAAATATACAATCATATGTCACATTATATTCTAGCTGTGAAGATAATCAACTGTTGGAAATTTTGAATCAGGTTGATAAGGTGTTAATGACACAAATTGTTTGATTATTGATGGGCCAGGACAAGAATCTTGTTCACTGGGCGTTGTTAAATATATTAATGTTGGTGAAGATGTTGATTTTGATAAACTTTTATTTTCATTTAACTTTAAGCGTTTAGAAGAAGGTAATTACTTTTCAATGTCTTAGTTCTCTTATTCATCTATCTATTGGTAGAGAAAGCTGTGTGGTCAACTCATTGCTAATATTTTTTGTAGTTCAATTTGCGGATATGATAGTAGTTTGACAAGCGAGAAAACGTAGAAACTGATGCACTCATATATATCTACAAAAACAAAATCAGCTGATTCATCTTTTCTAATAAGATATTTTATTGATCATTAACAGAGTAATATCTAAATCGATTCAGACTATTTGCTATTAGATGTTGCTGATATAGATGGTTTGTACGATGCTAAACTGCCTAGATACTTTTACTACTTTTATAGAGTTTGATTGGGCTATCGGAAGTGTTACTTTATTTTTATTCTTCTTTAAATGAAGAATAAAGATAAAGTAACAACTTTATGCAACTATATAACGCTCGATGATAATGATTATCAAATGTCTATTCAATAAATACTTTTAAATTTGTTTTCATTAATATAATCGATTTTTTTATTTTAGTTCAGATTTATCATCAGGGAAACATCCACTGAATAAATTCTGAATATTAATATACGTGAGCTCACATTTGTATTATTCGATGCATTATCTATTTATTTATTTTATAGATCAAACGTCATTTATTTCGTGTAGAAAAATTCACAATCCAAATGTTCGTGATGAATGTGTTAATGATTCAAACACCATTCCTTTGAACCAGACGATTCTCATTTGCAAAATATTATTCAACTAATATCGGACTGGATCAAAAATCATCAGGATTATGAAAAAAACAGCAGCATCAGAAGAAGATGAAATTGCGAAGTCATTATTTATAATTAACTCCTACTGCCATATGAAGGTGTTATTTGAAAAGTAAATATACACTTTTAGCTTGATTCAGTTTATGTTACATTGATTATTTAATTAGAATAAATCGTCCCACAGCATTTGTTTCGAATTATATCAATCATAACATAAATATTTATAACAAAGGAGTTAACATGAAGTATGTGATACAATCGTTTTTTGGTCGATATTGGCTCCACGAAGATGAGAATACTGTAACTATTGATCCTTGAATCACTTTCGACTTTCGAAAGTTGATCTGAGTATATTAGCGCTACATGGGTCATCACGTCATATATGGGACTGTGGGATTACATCCAGTTTATACTCATCATTTTAATTATAAAATAAAATCGATTAAACGTCGAGCTATACGACATTCACATGTGGTAGGCATAGGAAAAATTAGAATATTTCTGATATTTGACTTTTATTTTGTGTCCTCATATGTTTGAGATGCATTCAATTTTTGTCCTTCAAGTATACACATATTTCAAAACTATTTAAACTCAAAAATCGAAGCATAGCTCATCAATTAGTTAAAAATGTAATACATTTCCATGGACTCAAATAAATATTGATCGTTACACTCTTTGTCTAATATTTAACTTTTTTTCTGGTATTTTTCCTAGTTTTTGGAAATCTTTTTGTCTCATGTATACTTTTTCAAAGAAGCATTATACTTTCATAAAGACATGAAATTACGAATAAAAAATATTAACATTGCGAAACTCAAAGAAGAAAACAACAAGAATTATGTTACCCTAGAACTAGAATAGAGAGGTTTACTAAAAAAACTTGTCGGCGTAGTCACTTCTGACTCATTTATTTTATATATCATAATGTCGATTATATATAAATACAGATCTGTTCGATTTTATATTACATTTTATAAAAAATAGATAGAAAAAATTAAGGTCAACATGCCTCTATGGCTCAGTGGTAGAGCGCCAGTCTAGTAAACTGGAGGTCCGCAGTTCGATCCTGCGTGGAGGCATTTCTTTTTTTCTTCTGTGATTTAATCTTCATAATATTATTCAAAGTAACAAATGTATTGTGTTATTAGAAATACTCTTTTTTTCTTTTCATTCTGATTATCATTTTTTTATAAAGAAAATTTCATTTCTATAAAATACTTTATAAATCAATTATTAAGAACATGTAAAAGAATAGATACAACTATTATCACGAGATTTTATCTTGAGGGTGTGGATGTAGGTGTGAATGTGAGTGTGGGTACTTGAAGGGGATAAATATAATATTCACACTCACCCTCAAAAACTCACGAGGGAACCTCCCCAACTGTCGGATCGCTTTGAAGTTCGGGTCCTGTGCATTAAGTAGATCCTAGTGAGTTATGAAAAACTCAAAAAAGGATAAGGGCCCATAGGCCTCGTGTTTCGAGTTATAGGCAATACACTGAAATTTTAGCCTATGGCATGGTGTGTATAAATAGATCGAACGACGGTATTTCGACCTGAGACTATGCCAGGGTGTGGGTGGAGTGTGGGTGTGACTAGGGTGCGGTGGGGTTAGTATGGGTGGCTTATGAGATGATAGATACTCACATCCATCGACACCCTAAAACGATTTGGTTTACTGAATCATTCATGTCTTCTCTTCGCTGAGCAACTGTTTAATTATTTTGGGGAAGTAGGCGTTGGTCGAATGACTTTTCGTCAAACAGACGATTCGTCGAATGTTGAAAGAATTTTCGTCGAATGGACTGTTCGTCGAGAGATATTTCGTCGAAAGTTATTAGAATAGTATCACTTTCTATTTATTCTTCTGTAATCTATATATATAGACTATGAAAGAATAGAAAATAAGTGTCACTACTTCTAGTAACTTTCGACGAAATATCTCTCACCAAAATATCCTTCGACGAAATATCTGTCGACGGAATATCTTTCGACATTCGTCGAATCTTTCATTCAACGAAAAGTCATTTGATCAACAGCGCTTTACCCATAGGCAGCGCAAGTTAAAGTTTCTAGGGATAGCGATTCACTCTACTTTGATCGAAAGTAAAAATGTCGAACGTAAAAACATCGAATGGTAGAAATATCGGGGGTTGTCAAATATAGGGTGTGGATGGGTGCGGGGTGGGTATAGCTTCGATTATCTTTATTCTCAATCCACACCCACACTCACATTTACATCCACGTCCACACACCCACACCCAAAGAGAATGACACATAAACTTTTACAATGTTTTTTTTTGTGTTTCCTTCAATAACAGAGAGAATTCAATCTATTGCATTGAAATAAAATCAATAAAGGCTGTAAGTGAAACGAAAGAATTTTGTTTTATTGATTATTCAAATCAGATCAACTAAGATCAAACTATTGATTGAATGTTTACTTTTGTTAAATATAAAAATAAAAACGACCGAAATGCCTTCTCTTTTTCAAAGGAACAACGTGTTATCTAGTATAATACTTTGAATCTGATGACTTGATAAAAGCAAAGTTTAATTTAAAAAATATTATATAGAGACTATAGAAAATCTTTGACTTTTTTTTTCAGAGATTGAACAACAACAATTAGATAGAATGCCCGATTAAACATTAAATAATAGACCGAAAGGAGAAGAAAAAAAAGTATAAATAATATTAAAGTTTATTGTTTTTTGTTGAATAATGATTGTTTTTTTTCATTCATTCATGAGAAGGTGCTGATGGTACTGGTCGTTGATGAACATCCATATCATCAGTTGTTGTTGCTGTTTTTAAATCAGGATATAATTTATTATTACCAGCAACTGGACACTAAAAATCAAATTGATAATTTGTGATAAATAAAATTAATTTCATTTTTATCTTACTTTTGCAGCATCTTTATTTTTCTTTGGGATTGGACATGATTGTGGCATACGAATACCAATTTTTTCTCCAAATTTTTCAACCTTACCTGCCCAAACACCCATTTGATTTCCTACTACTCTCAATGGTGGATAATATTGACAAAGTCGTTCATAAATTGGTTTAACATAAGGTTCAAGATATTTACACCAAATAACAATAGCTAAGCCGACAAAAATACATGGTACACAAACCATTTTTATATTTCTATCTGAAATATAATCAAAGATTAGAGACATACAAGAATATATATTTCACATAAGGACATAACAATAGCACAAAAAACAAAGAAATGAAATGAAATAAAATGTTTATCGACGATATTTCCATTTACGAAAATGAAACCATAATTGAAATATACCATTTTGAAAATGACATCGAAATCCATGTTTATATGAATAATCCCATTCTTTGCTAACAATTTTAAATGCAATATCTTCATATGGTGGTCCAGCATGAAATTTTAAAATTGAAAAATCGCGATTATCCTCACAAACAGTCTAAATAAATAGAACAATTCAAATATATATTAATTAAAATAAAATTTACTTACAAGACTATAGGATGGTGTTTTAGTTTTATCAATTAAATCAGGATAAAAGATCTATAAAAAGAAAAATATTAATATTTTATTTTAATATTCGATTACAATTAAACTTACATTAAATTTATATCCTTGAACTGTTTTTGGTGGTGGATTATCTGTATCATAATGTTTTTTATTATATTGATTCCAATCGTAACCCTAGAAGAAAATTTTGTTTTAATTTATATTTTATAAAATATATATCTATATATACCGTATGAACTTTATTAAAAACACGAGGTTTCCGTGGTCGATATTTATCAGACCATAAATATTGAACATCCATTGGTACAACTGTATTAACATCTGCATCATCAGTTGTTAAACTGCCCATACTTCTAGCATATGCTTCAAATGCATCTTCAACATCAGGTTTAACAGATCCAGATTTAATTACAGATTCACGTTGTTGTTTTAATTTTTCCCAATCATCTGTTTCATCTGTACAACGTTTTTGAATTTCTAAATCGAGATCATTGACATTAACTAATATTGGTGAATAACGACTTTGTTCATATTCATAGAAACATTTAATTTCTAAATTTTCGAATGATTCAATTTCATTATCATTGTATGTATCTAATGAATTATTTTCATTATCTTTTTTCTTTTTTGGTATTGTTGAAGTTGATGACATTGTTGATGAACTTGATATGGGTGCATGAAATATACCTTGTTCTTGTTTAATTTTTTGTAATTTTCTTTTTAATGTCAATTGATGACGATCATGAAGACGTGCACGTGCCATATGTGCTTGCAATTGAGATAATAAAGATTCCCAATAACCAATATCAATACCTGTTTCATTGTCGATTTTTGACCTAATTCGTTGTTCTAGTTGTTCCAATTGTTGTGGTGTTTTATTTTTAAAAGTTTCTATAACATCATGTGAAACAGCTTCATGAATACCTTCTCGTCTATCATCAATTCTTTGATCATGATATAATCGTGAAGATAATTTTCTTAATTTAGCTAATTCATCTTCTGTTATTGTTGTAATATCTTGCCAATATTGTGCATCATAATGATTTGATTTTCCTCCTGATTTTTGTTGTTGTTCTAATTCAGTATAAACACGAATATCAGCTATTAAATCTTCAAGATCACGAATAGTAAGACCATTTAAATATGTTGATGGTTCATGCATTTCAACAGCTAAATCATCATCATCTTCATTGATATAATGAGCAAGAAGATCAATTGGTTTAGCTCGACCATCAGATATACGAATTTTTGATCGAAGACGAACTTGATTAAAATGAAATGAATCTTCTTGTTTTTCCCATTCACGATAATATTCAGCTTCTTTAACTCTTTGTAAAAATTCTTTTTCTGTTTCCATTTCTGCTTTTTGTCGTTCACGTTCTAATCTTTGTTTTTTCAATTTTTCTAATTCAACCTAAATATCAAAAGAAAAATGTTATTTAAAACACAAAAGAAAAGTTTTGTAAATTTTACTTTATTTTCTTCAACACGTTGTGCTGTCATCACTTTTAAATGTTCAGGTGGAACATCAGATAAACCTTTTTTCTGTAATTTTTTTCCCCAAACAAACGTTTCAAGTAATCTTTCATCACCAAATGGATTATTTGCATTTGTCATACCCTATTACAAAAATAAATAAAAATAAATAAAAGACAATGATTCATCATACCAAATGTTCACTATCCCAACCAAGTGCTGCTTTTTGTCTACGTTCTTTTTCAAGTTTTTTTGCTAAACGTCGTTGTCGTTTTTCATGTGGTGTTTCATAAACTTTTCGAACTTCACGTTGTCGTCTAAAGAATTGAATTTCATTAATAAATAATTGAGAAAATAAATAATTTCTTTTTTACCGTCTTTCATTTTTCATAATTTGACGTTCTTCTTCGATTTCTTCCATTGTTTTACCTTTAGTTGAAATTGGTTTTTCACGATATTCTTCTTCATCACTTGTTGATGAACTACGATCAGATGATGGAGATCGACGAGATCGGTGTTGTTTACGATCATCATCATCACTTTTATCTTTACTTCGATGACGATGATGATGTTTTTTATGTTTGGAATGTCCCATTGTTTATTACATAGAAAATTGAATAAAACGTATTTCAACGATAGTTGAATTTCGTTTATGAGACAAATAATATTGCAGTAATTACATATATATCTATTTATTGGACTGGACTATAATTGAAAAGCAATCGAATGATAACGATTAGGAAAAAAGGATTTTTTTTTGCGAAATTAAATTAGAACTAATAAAAGAAATGATGAGAAAATTATTTAAATAATTAAATTATTATTCATTTAATGAATAGATGTCGCTAAAAACAAAAAAAAGAAAAGAAAAACGGTATTGAAATGGATCTTTTTATATCTATAGTTCGATGTATGAAAATAAAAATAATTTGTAAAATATATTTCAAATTTTTTCAATGGATAAATATTTCTACTAATAAGAATTCTAGGAGATGACAGGACAACAACAACAATATTATATCAGAAGCAACAAATAGGATTAGTTTTATCGAATCTTTTTTTTTCTCCAGTACTGTGACATTTTCTTCTGAGCTTGATAACATAGTTGTTTGATCAGAAAAGAATAGAAAACAAAACAAAGCATATATTTTTCATTCTCAATTTAGATATGCACGAATTGAATTCAATTCCTCATTATTTTTAATCAATGAAGCATGATTACTGGTAAATTTCTATTGTCAAAAAAAAGTATTCTTCGTATCGATTTGTCAAAAACATATAATATTCTGAATGATTAAACATATTCATGTCATCATCAACATCTTCATCATCACTTCTACTTTGTGTCTTAGTTAAAAGCGCAAAAATCCAATTATCCGACAGTTAGTTATTGTTAAGAAAATAATAATTATTAATATCCTCTATATCATTTAGATGAATGTTGTTCATATGTTGTACTTAAAATTGATAACGTTAAATCAACAACAACTGTCGTCAAAGGTTCAACACCAAGTTGGGAACAAGAATTTTATTTGTAAGGATATATGTTGTACTTTTTGTTTTGTCTTAGAATAATTCAAAATTTCTATTGATTTTGAATAATATCATATACAGTTTTACTTACAAAAGTTTAAAGAGTCTTTGATATAGTTGACTATATCATTATTACTTTTGAGCCGTTGCACGACAAGACAAAAAAGTCTGAGAAGGAATATATTCTTCAACAGTAATAAATAATCTCTACTTATTATTCAATCAAACTCCGTAAAATTCTTTTTCTATATACAAAAGAACATATATCATTTGTTTTTTTGATAAACTACCTTCTGTCAAAACTTCCGGAAATAGAAATACGAAATGAATTGCTTTTTAATTTTGACTGACATTATTAACAAAAAAGAAACAAAACAGAAAATAGATTCTCAGAAGAATTATTTTATTTTTTTCGTATTTAAGTGATGTACCAGATCGTTCAGCTGGACTTCAAATTGAATTATGGGAACGTGGTCAATTTTGGGATAAACTTCTTGGATTATATCATATACGTTTAGATCGTAATGATGAACAATTAAATACAGATCTATCAAGTGCTCATGAAAGATGGATAACATTAGATGCTGAATTAATATTAAATCGTCAAGGACAAGTCACACGAACATGTCATCCAACCGGACATTCAATATTAATTCGTACTTATGTTGAATTACCATCAGATTTAACTGATGAAGAATCCAAAGAATTAAGTGAAAAACTTGAAATTCTTTATGGTATTCTTGATAAAGAAGTAAATATATTCACTAGTTTATTATGCTTCTTATTATTTCTATTCCCATGAGTTTTGTCGTTCTCATGTCTTTCAAATGACTTTTTTATTTTATATAAGTCAATTGAGCTTACTAACCATATGCCGGTGTCATCCAACAGAATGAATAGATATATAACAATAAAAACACAAAAAAATAAAATAAAGGAAAACGAAGAAAACATTGAATCTTAACAATAATCATCATTATTTCTTTATTTTTTATTTATTCGAATACAGGAAGAGAGAATGAAGTCAGATAAATAAAAAATAAAAGAAAACTAATCACATTATATTGACACACGCATATCAATCTCTATCTTAAATAGAACACATTGTCTTGATGATCATCATATGTTTAAGTTTACTAAATATATTTTTTTCCTAGGGTCTTCAATTACAGGATGTTACATTTGATGAACTTAATTCACTTTCTACTATGCCAACTGATCAACCTGTAAGTATTTTTTTTTGATTGATTGAGAAAAAATCCTATTTATCGTCTGTATATGTGAGTCAATCAACAGTAGTATTGCGTGTGAAGAAAACGTCATTTTTTTTTCATTTTTTTTATTTGATTTTCTTAAAAGAAAATAGTTAACTGACATATTTAATAATTAATGTGTAAAAAATGGAAAAGAATATGTGTCGTTTGCATTTTCTTAATTGAATACATTAGAACTAAAGAGTCAAATAAAGAAACACAAAAAAATAAAACAACTTTATAGAAGAATTTCTTTTGGCAAGATTAAATGATCAATGTAAGCGATTTTTTCTTTCTAATATTAATTTTCGTAGACATAAGGTAAATATTAGATATAATAGATCGATTTTACTTCTGGCAATTCGATGAATAATAAATGTTTTTTTCTTCATTCCAGAAAATAGGAGAAACTATTTTTTTTGGTTAATCTTTCACAACGGAAATCAAATCCATATGATTAAAATACTAAAGAGTATATTTATCTACAAAATTCTTATATTCGTACCCATATAGACAACCTTGTGTAATCTATCATGATATAAACAAAAAAAAACTTTTCTGTTATAATAGTAAATACATAAAATTTAATTAGAATAAAAGTTTTTAAATAGATTAGAAAAAAAGAAATGAAATATCCAGTCTTTTATTCTAGTAAGAATAAATAATTTTATTCCCTTGAATTTTTTCTATTATTGAAATAAGGGGCTATGTTAATACTGAAAAACAAATATTGGTTCATTATTTGTTAGAAAATTTTCTCTTCGAGTATTTTCATCAAACATGAATTATATAATCTATTGAATTATCTTATACTTAAAAAAGATCGACCTATAATTTATTTTAAGTGTAGTATGGAAAAGAAATATAAGTTGACAGTAGATCTTATAGAAGAATGATTGCATCACTCTTTAAAAGACATATTTAGCACTTAATTGACACATACATCTAAATCGTTTGAGTGTTTTTTTTGTCTAAGTACAGAAAAACTCTCTTATCTACTGAATTATAAAAAAACAATATTTTTTCATCTGTAAAAAAATTTAAGTAGAGGAATAATCCTACTAAATACCAAACACGAATATATTCATGTATGTCACGCAAAAGTCGATTAAAAGAGTTTTGGAACTGATGAGTAGTTCCATTTTGAAGATTTTTCTCGATAACACAACATATATAATTTATAATTAATAAAAACAAATTTTGGGTATATATCTAACTCTTATGAATAATAGATCAAAATTTTTGACAACATTTCTTTATTTTTCTGCTCTGTATAGAATAGTAAACATTACTGTCTTAAAAAATATAAAATCATACGTTTCACATTCTAGAAAAAAAAAGAATGGAAATGCTTTTTTTTCTTCCTATTAACAAATTTTATTTCGAGACAGATTGTTTTGTTTGATATCTATGTTAGGAAAAGAATTTTAATAGATTTATTTATCAATAAAATAATCGCCTATCTATAGAGAGCACTTATCTAAAAATAAAATGAGATTTAGTTTTTTCCATTCTCAATGATAGACCAATGGTTTGTAAATTTTTTTCTACAGGTAAAAACTTCTTTTTAAGATTTAATATTAGAATAACAGTAATAATATCTAATCGAACTATTTTGACATGACAGAATACATATAGACAAAATATCTCAGACATAAAAATCAACTAAATTATTTTATATATCTTACTGATTTGACATATCTATCAGGTTTCATCACAAATAAAAGAGAATATTACCATATGTTTCATAAAATCAGTAGTAAAAGATTAATTTTTTCTTACTATTGCGTACTTAAAAAAAATATCAACTATCGTTTTTTTGTAGTCTGAAAACGATTAAATTACAAAAACAAAAAATTTATTTCTAGAACTTGTCCAAGAAAGAATCGAATGAATTTTCTTATTATAATATTTACCTTATTTTTGTCTCGCGTTGTTTGTAAATACTTTGTTTTAACTCAGTTCATAGTAGAAGAAAATCACAACATTATCTTGTACCTCTATTTAACTATAATATTCATAGGAAGTATTACAACTCAATAGATTCTACCGTGTAAGAGAAAAACCGGAAGGAACTTTCTAATTCAATTTACAGCTTTTAAAATATATAAAATAGATCATACACTAAATAGGAGAAAAGAATTAATTGAAATATTTAAAACTAATAAAATCGAAATTCATATATGAAACTTTGTTTTAAGAATAGTAGTTAGAGATTTGATTTATTTAGTATCCACTTCATTATGGACAACCAAATCATCATTCTCATTCACATTGTAAGTCTTTATGAATTAAAAATATAAAATAATGAATTATTTTATTATTTAGTTTCGGATGATAGTGATTATACATCCGATGTATCATATCCAATAAATGCTCAAGCAAATGTAAACTATCCAGTTCCATTAATGTCCCAATCAAATGAAAATTCATCTCCGGTAGTACTAACTAAAAAACCATCAGCATTTGTCCAACCAATTATTCGTGATTCATCTCGACGATCAAATATAAATCAAGTAGAAAAAACAAGTTCATTATCACAACAAGAGCCACTTTCATATGTTAGTCAATCAAGAAGAATGCCGACAACATTTTTAAATGAACAACAACAACAACCGTAAGTTAAATTTTATTTTTTATTTATTTTTGTCAATGTTGTCTTGTCTTGTATATCATAATTAGAAGAGAAAAAGTACAAAAATAATTCAGGTAAAATAAGTTTGCTGCTCATGATGCATGTATACAAATAATAATAATAAAAAAAAACTCATTTAGATTTATTTTTCTCACAAAAGAATAAAAGAATAATCTTTGCACATTAATTTTGCATGTGTTTTTTTCTAATATAAATTTAATTGAAGAAAATTCTTTTTTTAATATAATTATAATTGAATTAATATACAAAAGAGAGAGAGAAAGAGAGAAATATGTTGGTTATCTTTTGCTAATATTAATATATATATATATGAAATAGCTAATAATTTATAGATTCAAGAGTAAATTTGCATGTTTTGCAATGCAAAGAGAAATTATAAATAATAATATTTGGTAAAACTATGCTCACCGGAACAATTTAACAAAAAACAACATTTATTTTTGTATTGTTAGTTGTTATTAGACGAGAAATGTCATATTACAATGTTTTTTTTTTTGTCTATTTATTCTGTAATAACGTGCTTAGATTAGAATTAGCAAGTGAGCATAGTTTGATAGTATAATGAAACGTTTGCTATATAATAATCGTCACGTAGTGATGAATGTCAATAAAGTTCCCTTGCTTTTTTTTCTGTGTTTCCCTGTTCTGAATAGACAAACGATTTTAATGTATCGTCATATTGAATCCATTAGAAACATTTTTATGTAAGAGAAAACAAAATGATTGAAATTTTTTTTTTTGAGTAATTTTAATACTTTATGAATCGATCGATTTATCAATGTAAATACTTATATATATCAAAAGAAAGAGATGTCAGTTTATAGTTATATATGGCAAAGAGAAGACAGAGAGAGAGACATGATCTCACTCGCAGTCATAATATATTAAAAAGACAAATTGAAGAACGAGACGAGTCATTTTTTTTTGTCTAAAATATTTGAATAGAAAAGCAAAAAACAAAAGGAAAAAAGAAATTATAGAAGAAAAAGATTTGAGTAACATTGCTCGTCAAAATAACCAAAGAGAAAAAGGGAGACAGACAGAGAGAGAGAGAGAACTACAGAACGGAAAAATCAATGTCGTTTTTCTAATTTATTAATGAGCAAATACACATTCTCACCCTCCCCTGTTCTTCTTCTTCTTCTTCTTCTTCTCCTTCTTCTTCTTCTTCCATATTATTGCCGAAAGGACAGAGGACAGGATATAGAACGATGATGACGAGACTGCTGTGTTGAATCGCGTGAAGAAAAGTTTCTGTCGTTTTTCTTTTTGCATGTGTATTACTGATAGAGGAAAACGAGAACGAGAACAACGATAAAGCGTGCTTGTGGTGCTTCTTGTCCTGGTTCAGTATGTTCGGATGGTTGCGTGATACACTTGCCAATACTTCCCCTTCTGTTTCTTACCGTCATTCAATGATACCATCGCGTTTTTTCCGTCAACAACAACAACAGCAACAAAATCATAAGAAAAAACCGCTTTCGTCTTCATCAAACGATGATGATGATGAAACTGATGATGAATCAAATGATAATTCCTTTTATCATAATCCATATCATTCAAGTGGTCAAATGAATTATGCTGATGTTCCACAACAACAATATATTAATGAAAATACTTATCCAACATATCTTGCACATCAACAAATATCCGAAGCGATGAATTCAACATCAATTGATGAACAAATTCATGCAAAATTAATATCATTACAACAACGTGGAACACATTATTCACCTTATGTACATAGACAACATGATTATGCATATAGAAATCAAACATTACCAATATCGCATCCTGCAAGTCTTTCGAGTATAAATAAAGAAAAAGAAGAAAATTATGATCAAGAAAATACGAATAATATTGTTGATGATGAAATTCCTGTTTATTATCCTGGTACATATCCAAATCAGGATGAAAATTTTGATTTTGCATCTGTTGTTTTATGGTATCGAAATGTAATGCAATCTGTCAAAAAAATTATGTGAGTGAAAAAAGAAAAAGAGAGGAACAGAATAATTTAACTAAGTATTTTATTTTTTCAAAAAATTTATTTAGTTACTCTTGTCTAGCTCACTGTTTTTTTTTGCTCCCATTGAATTATTCTTTATTTCCGTTCTATTATAAACACACGCATCTAGAATTTATTTGCATTCATATCTATATCAGATGATTGACTTTCTCTTTCTGAGTCTCTATCAAATATTTACGGTTAAATAATTTCTTTTCAACGGTTGATTTCAAAATATTTGGTTGGATCGTTTAATTTCAACGAGTTATGTCAGGTCATATGTTCGAATCTCTTCTACGGATACAATATGGCACGTGTATCAACTGAAATATTTATAGTTGATATCACTACTTTTGTATTCCAATATTATAAAACGATAATCTTTGCAACATTCACATTTGATTTATATTTATCTGTGAACTACTTAAAAGAATAACAGACGATATTTTTCATTTTGTAGAAGACGAAGAAGCAACAAAAAAAATTTACCGGATCATTGAACATAGTTTTTGTTTTTCCTAAGAGCTCTATCAACAGTATATAGAAAAGAAAACTGTCATTTCTTATTTAACAAAAAGTATCGTCATTATATAAAAGCAAAGATGAATAGATTTATCCCTAGGCTAGTAAGCCGAAACGAACTGTATGTTTAGAATTTCTGTTATATTAATAAAATTTCCGAGAGCTTAGAATGAGATCATGTCGAGAGAGAGAGAAAAAAAAGCAAAATAATAAACATATAATCTATTTCTAATTTTCATTTTTTTTTCTATAATAAGATCAAAGAGTACTAATATATTTCCTAATCCTTATTAGAAATTTCATATATATATATATAACAAAATCGTAATTGTAAAAGAAATGCGCAGAAATATTGATTTCTTAAGATAAGTTTTAGATTTTTTTGTCTATATATCGTTTAACAATGGAAACAAAACAAGAAATCCTAAATATAAATGGAATATCAACACATACATATCAATTAGGTAATCAATCGTTATCATCAAAAACAATAGTCATTATTCCTGGTAATCCTGGTCTTGGTGGTTTTTATATTCCATTTGCCCATGAACTTTATAATTTATTCAATGAAAATATTTCAATATTGGTTATATCCCAAGCAGGACATAGTCCACCATTGAAACATTGTTTTACATTAAATGAACAAATCGAACATAAATTACAAGCTATAAAACAATTAGTACCAAATAATCCCAATCATCAATTGATTTTAATTGGACATTCAATAGGAGCATATATGGTTTTAAATATGCTTGATAAACTTGAAAATAAACTTAATCGTGCATTTCTTCTCTTTCCAACAATTGAACGTATGGGTGAAAGTGATGCAGGACAACGTTTTATACGATTATATCCAATATTAATTTATCTATTACCATTTTTATGCTTTATTGCGAATATATTATTACCATTTGATTGGTTAAAAAGAAAAATAATTTCTTACTATTTTTCTCAATCGCCACTGAATGATCGTGAAATTTTAATTGATACAGTTCTGTATGATTTATTAAATCCATTAGCTATAAAAAATCTTTTACAAATGGCAAATGAAGAAATGTCTGTTGTTAAAAAACGTAATGATGAAATAATAAAACGTTTTTTAAACAAATTAACATTCTATTATGGTACTAATGATCATTGGGTACCAAATGAAATTGCGAAACAAATGAAAGAAATCTATCCTAACGGAGATATTATTGAATGTACTAATAGTTATATGCATGCATTTGTTTTAAAACATTCGAAACAATTAGCTAGAATTGTTTTTGATAGAATTGATTAACATTTTTTTCTTTTTTCTATTGAAATAAAACTGATTTTGATTTTTTTTGTTTGTTTTTATTTTAGTCCAAGTGGTACTGGTAATAATTCTTATATTCATCCTGAAAGTGATGAATATGGTCGTCGTCATTTTTCAATAAGTAGTAATCAAAATCAACATGAAACAACAGAAGATGATATTGAAAATCAAAATGATAAACCAAATATATTATTATCATCATCGAAAGCTAAATGGTTTGATGCTGTACGAACTGTAAAACAACTAAAGGAAAATAAAGTAAGATATTATTAAATTAGTAATTCAATAATGGAAATCGAAACGATACTTAAATATAAGTACATTAGACTAATAAGATATATGAATTCTATTGAAATCGATCTATATGACTTTTATTGATAATGTCATTCTCAAAAAAGAAAAGCTACGTTGAAGTATTTTCAATATTAATAGAATAAATATTCACTTTTGAAATACTTGAGAGTACTTAAAAAGATTTTTCTATTAGTATTAAACTATTTTTTCATAAATGAAATGAATTTTTCTCTATTTAATAATATTCCTTCAAGAAATCGAATATGAATATTATATTCATTGT
>CAJNOI010001235.1:0-17308 GCA_905250115.1 Adineta steineri | reverse complement strand
AGTCTTTTTTTTGATGAACTAAAGAAGCAGAATATGTTCAACTACTTTCTGTAGTGGACTGCATTAATAAATTGACAAATACCCACACTCATGCACTATTTTTAGATGAAATTTGCTTTTTCTAAGAGCGAATATTTCCATGATACATACCTTGTTCTATGATAATGTAAAAAGTAACGAATTTGTTATATTTATTCATCTTTTATACTAATAACACATACTCTTATCTTATAATATCTTTATTGTCATTGCACAACTGGATGAAATTACTAGCATTAATACAACTGCAATGTTCGTTTGTCGTTCAAATAAATAAAGAATGATACATTCTATACTATATCAATCTGATGAGGCTTGTGTATTTTTCGTTGATGAGGGCGTCTCTGGCTGATGTGAGTCTGTTTCTTATTCCCTTCACACTGACACCCACACCTTCAAATTTTATCAAACACTAAATCTTCTTCTCGGATAATTTCTATTTTATTTAATTCAAATTACAAAATATTTTCTTTTCTTATTTTCGGTAAAACTCAATAAAATACGGAGAATTTAACATTTATTTATTCGAATTTTTTAATAAAAAATATCAAATTAAATTCAATTTTGAAGAAAGAGTCTCAAAAGACTTTTCTTCGTTCTTTAATTCAACAAAAAAATTTTCTTTTTTTCAAAATCAAAATTTCATTCATAAAATTATTTCAAATTTTTGAATTCGATGATTTCCCCAATCAACAACATAAAGATTTCTTTCATCATCAAAAGATAAACCCATGGGACCATTCAATTGATTTGATTCATTTCCTTCACCATTTCCACCAACGACAATTTCACCTTCTTCTTTTCCTTCACACCAACGCATTATTCGATCATTCGCAACATCTGCCACATAGATTTGATCCAAATCATCAACAAGAACTCCTTGAGGATGAGACAATTGATTGAGATTTGCTCCTTTACCATTTCCTCCAGCCACAATTACTCCTTCTTTTGCATCTTTTCTCCATTTCATTACACGATGATTGTTCTTATCTGATACATAAAGAGATTGATCTTCATCAACAAAGATAAAAGTAGGAGTATTGAGCTGATTAAGTTGATCTCCTCTTCCATTTCCACCTGCCACTACAATTCCTTCATTGTTATATTCGCTCATTTTCCATCGTCTCACTTCATTCTTCTCATCATCAGAAACATAAAGAAACCCATGCTTACCCATTACCAAACCATAACAGTTAATATTGCGAATGAGAATTTGTTGCTTTTGATTCAACCATCGAATCACTCGTCTATCGTCGTGATCAGCAATGATGACCGAATGATTTCGTTGATCAATAATCACATCTGTTGGTAGATTCAATTGATCTATTCGATATCCTACGCCATTTCCACCTGCAATGATTTGTCCTTTCTTTGCATTACAGTTCCATTTAACAATGCGATGATTCCCACAATCAGCAATGAAAATATTTTTCTTTTTATCAATATAGATTCCAAAAGGGCTATTGAGTTGATCTAGTCCTTTTCCTTGTCCATTTCCACCAGCCACAGTGATGCCATTTTGTTTCCATGTGTTGAATTTCGGTTCTAGAAAATGATGAAAATAAAACATTTTAATAAAAAGGAGAAAATTTGTTTTTAATGGAAGGAAAAAAGCAAAAATTAATTTTGAATGAAATGCTTATAAAAATATTTAATGAAAAACCAAAGAGTGTAGATATCGCAATATGTGTAGGTAATGAATGAGAAGAATACCCACAGCTACATCCACACCTCCACTCTCAAGATGAACTCTATAAAGTCCATCAAAATCCTTTTATGTCGACAAAAAATAACGCTCTGATGGTGTGTTTATATGTAAAAGTCATTTTCAATAATTTTTTGCTTTGAAACAAAGTCTACATGTGATAAACAGGTGTTTTAGTCAGAATCAACTCATTTAAATGTCGAGGTATCGTTTTCTGCACTCATTAAGATCAACTATCTTAATTTAGTTTTCGAGTTTCCGTATGTGTGTTTAATTGAAAGAGCAATATAATTGATAATTTTAACAAACATGCAAAAAGTATTGTACTATAATTCTAAATTTTGAAAGAATGAGTCTTAGCCCCTTAGATGTTTGTCCATTTACTCGTTCTCTCTTTTGTTCTTATTTTCAACCAATCAGATGGGAATACGCATTTTCTCCTTGAGTCATTCACACCCACGTCTATTTTCAAGACAGTTACTACCATAGTAGGTCTTTACTCAACACTGGCAACGTATTCCATTTGTTAGCATACCACACTGTGAAACAATCTTACCAGATGCACCAACTTTCGGTTCTGGGCTCGATACTGATGTTGTTGTGGCTACTTGCTTTGATATGATTTTTGATTCATTGACATCATCCGTCACTTTTGGGCTCGAAGCTGCTGTTGTTGTGGTTGCTTGCTGTGATATAATTTTTGACTCATTGGCATTATCTTCCACTTTCGGGCTCGACGCTGCTGTTGTTGTGGCTGTTTGTTTTGATATGATCTTTGACTCAGTGACATCATCCGTCACTTTCGGGCTCGACGCTGCTGTTGTTGTAACTGCCTGCTTTGATATGGTTTCTGATTCAGTGACATCATCTTCCACTTTCAAATTTTTCAGTTTTCCGGCAGATAAATCAGCAGAGCCACTTGTACACGACACTGGGATGAGCATTGGTTCATCGGAGTGAACTTCTTGCAATTGAATAATCCGTAGACCGTGACCTTGATTGAGAATACCTTTCACTTGAAACTCAGTAGCAGCAAGCAATAGTACTTCGTCTTCAGATGGAAAATACGAGTGTTTTCGAATATCTCTAGCTGAATTACAATGAATGGTAAACATTGTTCGTGTACCTTCCATGCCTAAAAATTGTTCTGATTGGAGAACTTTGATGGAAGTTGTACAGGAAGAAAAACCCCACCATATGAACGTTTCATCTTCTTCAAATTGTTTGCTTAAATCTAATTTGACACCTCGAAATACCGTTAGATGAGGAATTGGTGGAAGACGAAATAATGCTCCAAGAAAAAGACGAAATAATGCTCCAAGAAAAAGACGAAGAAAGAGAAACCATGGTTTAAGATTTGTTCGATTTTTCGATCTTAGAGTAGCATTCAAAGCGCAGTAAAGGCATTTATCCGACGGTTCCCATCCCATTGAATAGAGCATGATCGAAGCTGATTCATCTTGAGTCAAATTATCAGCCGGCTGCTTACATTTGTTTTTGGCCGTACGTGCGTAACTTTTCACTCTTGGTAGTATGTGTACGAGCGGTTCAAGTGCTTCTTCAAGTGAAACAATAGGCATTTCTTCGTAACCGCTGATGGGCATAAGAAAATCCATAGGTTCTTTTGGAATATCAGTCAAGCGTAGAAGACGTTGAGCAAAATATTCATCTTCACTACCTGTTGCCATAATGAGCACAAATGACTAATTTAGATATAAGTTCTAAACGACGGATACGTATCTGAAAGTTAATCGAACAGGATTTATAGGTTAATCAGAAAACGTTATTAACTAAAATAGGAAAACAAAAGAACATTGTTAATTCAAGTCGACCTATTTTATACTACACACAAATAGAAATGGGTGGATGAGGGTGGGGGTGTCCGAAAACAAGAGATACCCACACCCTAAAATAGTTAATGGAATTATTAGAAATTTATTTTTGTTTTCCGAATGAATTGAATTTCATGATTTATTTATATTTGTATATAAGATGGAAAAAACGAAATCTTTTATCTCTTTCTTTCGATAAAATGTTGAATAATCTTCACAATCAAGAATATTCGAGATATAGATGATGTTTAAATTCTTATTACATCTTTCATATGTTGTATAACTAAAAGTTTAACATACGTATATTTTTAGAGGAAATATAAGTCTGTATTCAAATGTATCAACTCAGTTCTCTTCTTTGTTCAAATTAAAATTCACTACATGATCTACAAACTATGACCAAAAATAATCGATTCTATCTATAACAAGTTATTCAAAATAATTAAACCATTACCCACTGGAATGATAACTAATTCAGATGATTATCAACTGAAATGAGTAAATGCAAGATTAAGACTGTAGATGTGAGTGAAATAGAATAACCACATCCTAACCATCTACGCCTATATTCGTCTCACTTTATAATGATTCAATTATTTAAAACCAATTCTGATAAGTAAGATCGTTTTTTTCTGATCATGATTGTTTTTTAGTCATGCATTCGGGATATTTAATACGAGTTTTTTTTATAACAATTAGATAAAAAGAATTGAATTCTTATAAAAATCGCAAATCTTCAGCTAAACTTTAGTCCAGGATCGATACATGACTACTATCTATTGACATAAATTTGTAATCTATCTCTATTGTTTATATTATTTCAAAAAAAATATTTTTATATTTAAAACAAATCCTCATTCAATGCTCGGACAGACAAAACACTGCAACAATACATTTTCACATTGAAATAATACCGAAACATATAATCGAGTAGAAAAGAAATTTTAGTCTTCAGGTCTTGCTAAAGAAATTCATTATTATCTCATTGATACGATATATGTAAGTACATATAGGAGAAATCACTCCACTGTTGAATCTATACAATTTTTAAAATCAAATCAGAGTCCATCGACAGTTTGACTTGAGCACAAATGTTAACATGAGTGAGAAGACTCAATGTAAAAATATGAGTATGATTGTAGGTCTATCTATTCTTTAGCTATATCATTATCTTCACTTTCATTCAATTCTATCTTCTTTCTCAAGATAATCGTCCTATAATATTCTCTATGCTTATTTCTCATATTATTTCAAAACACTTCTAACTTACCAAAATGAAACTATTTCAAACAATTGAATTTCTAAACTTGCGATGTTTTGTATAATTATTTTGATATAAAACGAGAATTAATTCGTATGTCTCAGTTTGAATTTCTTTTTCGGTGAATAAATTCTTCTGACTGTTTTGTAAACGAACCACATTTTATGTTTCGTGTATTTCTTCCGATTATACATTTGATCTGAAAAAGAAATATGGAAAATCTTACAAGTGAAGAGGAGAAGAAAAAGAACAAAAAAAAAACATTTTTATTTTTGAGTAAATGGATTTTTTGTGCTTCATAACGAAAAAACATTGAAGAATGATCAATAATTAAACTGAAGAAAAATAAGATTTTTGAAAGTTAAAAATAATTCTAACTCGCTTTTTATTTTTTTTTGTTACACTTGTTTTTCTCCTATTGCATCTAAACAACTTCTTTACTGTTAGGACCTAATGATCATCAGTTTATGGAGAAAAGTAAAGAAAAAATAATTCCAACTAAAAATAACATTTTTAACAGTTCCATTTTGTCAATTAAGAAAAATCTTTGGAAAATAAAAATATTGATAAATACAATGATTTGCTTAAAAAAAAATATATCAAAATAAATAATTATAAAATATAGTTGGATTTAATCATAAAACCAAAAGTATTGTTTATAATTGGATATCTCAGCGTAGATACATAAAGAGACATTTCAGCTTTTCTCTTAAAAAATTCATTATGAAAAGCACGGGAGAAATATTAATACCAAATATCTACAATGATTGAAATTAATGAACTTGGGGATGTGAGTTTGGTTGAGAATAAAGGTAACACTCATCCACACCCACACTCACACTACACCCACACCCACCCACACCCACACACACACTCACACCCACCCACACCGCTCTCACCCGTATCCTATTTGTTTGTAAAGGATTTTATATATTACTTGTGCACAGTAAATAAATATGACACATCTTATTTCAACATGTGGACTCGCTTTCGAAACAAATTTCATATCTTGGCTGGTTGATAAGAGTTTCAAACATTATAAATAACAGTCTTCAGATGCTTTTTTTTATATATTCCTGTTTTGACGAAGAATACAAAGATGAGTAATAATGGTAAGAATCTACTTAGTTCTTTTTTTGATTGTAATAGCTGACTTTGTCTAAATAAATCTCATAAAAAAATATAAACATATGACTCAATTCATTTATTTATTTATGTTTTCTCTTAAGCCAATGAAAATCAAGATGCTGCTCCATTAGAGGAAATTAAGTGTAGCGATTGTTGTCGTGTCTTGTTAAAGAGACTGAGCAACTTTGTTGTCATTCGATTACTTGCAGCTATATTCACATTCCAAGCAGGCATTATGTGGCTAGGATTTGTAGCCAATGATGTTCTTCAATTACTTTTCCTTCCTTTCGAGACGTCACGATTGAGCTCGTTTGTTGGCTCCTGTTTTATGATTTCTGGCATTGTCTTATTGTGAGTTTTTATAATTCTAATATATCTTCAATTTCTGATTTTTATTTAGTTCAACTCACTACTTTTGGTTTACTATTCAGTTGGCTGCTTATTTTTTTTCTTCGGAAAAAAAAATCGAAGAAAAGCATTCGTCTCAATCCAACTCATCCTCATTACTGCTGTTCATTCCCTCTACAACTCGTCCAGAAATTCGACAATGTTTTCGCGTAGCTATTTTTTTATGCTATATTCTCTATGGTATTGTTTACTGGAAACAAGATCACAGTGTTTTCAATGCAGTTATCGCACCTACCGGACAGGTTAATCTAGTTACTTGAACTTTTCATTTATATATTATCTTATTATTAGGTTCCATTGGCACTAATGTGGTTTCTTCATATTCTTCACATAATTGCAAACTACTGGTTCGTTATCTCCGAATGCAATACATGCCGTAATAATTCCTCGAAAGCAAAGTCCAAGAATAAGATACATACAGAAAATAATAGCGCTCCAATTAACAAAATAAATGAAGCCTCCAGTTGGAAAGAAATTTCTTTTGCCATAATCTTCGGAGTAAGTATATTGATATACATTGATTTAACGAATGGTGTACAGAAATTAAAGCTTTCTCTTATAATATGAAAAAGAAAAAGAAAAAGAGTTCGAGAACAAGTCACTTTGTTTTAAATGTATCTTGTATAGGCTGTTATTCCATTACTATGTCAACTTATAGCAATATTGCTACCATTTGGAAGCATTATTTGGGCCATCATGTGGTGCATCTGTATTTCATGTTTTATTAGTCGATTCTGGCTATATTCCTTGTACGCGTGGTTCATAGATACCAAAAATAAAAGACCCAAGAATAATCGATCTAAAAAATCTTTATTTCTTCTTACTACAAAACAATTATTTACTGCAGAAATCGGTGGATTGGAAGAATTTGTTGCATTAAAAGCTTCTTTAGTATTTTTTCTAATGGCTTTGGCTGCATCTTTAACGTACATTCAACAACAGAAAGATCAATCGTCTTCAAAACTGAAGGGATTCATTATATTTATAATCATCATCATTTGTTCGTATCATTCATAAAAGATTTTCGTTTTATTTTTTATTTATTTCAGGGATGATTGAACTTTTTCTACTCTTACCCTCTTCTGTACAATCTAAAAAAGAGCTACAACGTGTCAAAACTCTTCAGGTTATCGTAATTAATATGTGAGTAAAACGAGGCAAATCAAATGTAGAGATATGAACAAAATGTTTTTAGACTAAATTTGATCAATAGTGTAATAGTCTTCATCGCTCTAATCATAGTTCTTATCGATTATCGACCAACATTCCTTTTGGTTGTAGTACGTCTGCTACCAATATTGTTCTATTACTCTGCAACATTCATTTATTATTTTCGACATATATGTTACGACTGTCGTTCTACTGATATAGACAATAGTGGTGTGACAAAGTGGATTACTATGCATTTCAAAATCAGTCTCTACCCGCGAATTTTCTTCAGTGAGTCATGTTTCACATTCTAATTTCATTCATTCTTTCATCTATTAGTTATGTCATCCTTACTGATGCTAATAAGTTTCGGAGGACTGATTCTTGGTGCATCGATTTATTATGGTACACAAACTGAGACGATTGTCAGCAGCAATACAACTCTGAATGGAAATTATTTAATCACTAATGATCAAGACAACAAGTTAGATTTGCTCTATTTTCAAAATAAAATAATAAGAGATAATATTTTATATAGTACTCAAATGGAAATCTGCAATTGGCAAATTGCTAATCTCAATATTCAAGATATGGTTCTTTTTGCTACGCTAGCCTATAAGTATGCGTTTATATTTTCATCTCATTCTCAAAACTTTTCTTTTATAGACCAGTAGATAATGTTAAACAAGAGTTAAATGCTTTTTATAACAACACAAATCTTAATTTTACATTAGTCGAATCTTTAAGTCAATACTATGCAATCGGTTATGGAAATGTTACCTATTACACGGTCACTACAAATAATGTCGTTATCGTTGCTATTCGAGGGACTGCTCTAAATTATGAGGCTTTTGTCAACGGTGATATATGGATAGAATCAGCCGTCTATCAGGTAACAAAAATATTCTTTCACTAAAATAGATTTATATGTAACAGTTTTACAGCTAATATCATTATTATTTCCATGGTCTAAACTCTTTCCTGATTACATAAGTTCACGTATAATTCGACATATGTCAATCATTGATAGGCTAGCTCAAGATGGAGAACAACATCGATTGTATGTACAGAAGGTAATCGATGTTCTAAAGAAAGTTGACCAAGTTTACGGAAAGACACATACATTCATTGTCGTTGGACATTCTCTAGGTGAGATTGAATTTAAAATCCAATTTTTCAGCGATTACTCATTGATGAGTTTTGAATAGGAGGTGGATTAGCTAAATTAGCTGGTATTGCCTTAAATACAACCGATGCTCTAGTTAGTATTAGTGGTCCGGGTATAACTTATACGCATGCTAAACTATATGAAACTAGCCATGTTGATATGCAATCAATCAATCGACGTACAGTTAATCTCTACAATGATCGAGATGTTGTTCCATGGATAGATAAACAAGAAGGTCTAATTCAATTAATAACATGTCCAAAAACATTTTCAAATCTACAATGTCATTCTATGCCACCTATCTTATGTAATGTTATCAAAATGTGTGGTAATACAAGACAATTTCGCGTCGACAAGAATATTTGTATGCCAAAATAGTTCTGTGTCAAGTATAAAAACAAAATTTTCAGTTGATTTTTTATCTTTTGTACATAATAAAACAAGACTTATTAATTAATAATCTTAATTGGGAGAGTGAGAATATGTGAGTAAATATTTCGTGAATAAGTCATATCATAATACACAATTCTTATTGACTTACACTTGTACGAATATTTACAAATGCTACTATGCAACGAAGAGAAAAAGATATATATTTTCTTTATTATATATACTTCTTTTACTGCATCAACACAAAGGACACCATAGAAAGAATTTTATTATTGATTAATTTATATCATATTGATATTTGTTACTGACTAATATATATATGTATTATTACAAGAGTACTAAAATATAACACTTCCTTACATTAAGTTGTACGTGGATCAAACTTAAATTAATTTTCCATTATCAAATACAAAAATTGAAATATCATGAAAATTACCTAAACTAATCTGTTTAAAATCATTTTCGTTCGTAAATAAATAATTACAAACTACAAATATTTATAGTTGAATCAGAAAAACAATTTTATTTTACTTTAAATATAAATATCCTTTCTCAATATAAGGGGTGAGGGTGGGTGTGGGTAATTGAAAGCTAAATCTAGGTGTGGGTGTGGGTGTAAATGTAAAGTATTTTCAATCATGTCCACATCCACCGAAACCCATCTAGACCAAGGGCGAAACAGCAGAATCCGTGAATCCACTCTGATATAAAATTCTTAAAATTATAAAAATATGGGTAAAAAAGTGAGCTCGGCGTGTAAACTCGAAATTTCGAGCTTATTACGAATCCACATTTTATCGCTCAATTGCGGTCTGTACATCTACATTTGGATTGATCCCACATGTTTTCCATAAAAACTAGATAAATATCAGTATATATTTAAGATTAAATGAAATACCAATTTTTACTTCCGGTAATTAATTAAATATTTCTAATTACTTCTGAAAGCTAATAAAACGCTTTTAATCATTTCTGAAAGTGATTACAGGGGTTTCATTAATTATCAAAAGTAATTAGAATTATCTTCTTAATTACCTGAGTTAATTACAGATATTAAATTAATTATCGAAAGTAATTAGAAGGGTATTCTTGATTAGTGATGCTGATTAATAGTAGTTTTAGAAATCCTAAGCACTTAGATGGCATATTTTGATATAAGATTATGATGCGCTGCTTTTCGTGGTAAAGTGTGAAGTAGACCTCGGACAGCTTACAGTTCCAAGTTCGGAGAAACTGGTCAAAAGAACTGCCAGTACAGTTCTTTGAGAGAAATTAAACTATTCTAATCATTCTTCGATAGGAACTTATCTGTGCCAAAATTCATTTTTTCAATACGAATTAGAATATTGCTTGAAGAGATATTTCAATTTCGAAAGCCACGATAAAATTCGTCAAAAAGAAGTCACCATTTGTATTGAAAAAATAAGTTTTGAAGTAGGTCAGTCCCCATGAGAGAACTGCTGACACAGATCAGTTTCTGTCACAAAAAATATTATACAGTTCCTAAGATCAGAACTAATATGGAATTATCCTATCTAGGGGTGAGTCATTTAGCTTAACTTACAATTGAGTTAAGTTCTTTGACTTTATGCTTTATATTAAGTATTAAGTTTTTTCATTGAAAATCAAAACTTAATATTAAGTGTTCAGTAAACATTTGATACTTGATATTAAATGTTAAGTGAAAACACATAATTGAGTGGAATTAAATTAAGTGACTCACCCTTAGTCCTGCTCCTAGTGTGAAGTGGTGTGGCGTAAACTCGAAATTTCAAGCTTGCGACGATTCCAGTGCACTTTTTTTGGCGTAAAATATATACATAAACAGACTGCTTGTTACCTATCAACTGGTGAAAAAACTAAAATGTCAAACTATTGATTGCTTCGAATACAACAGATTCCTAAAAAAAGATAATTTATGTTTGTATCTAAATCAAGATTTATAAAAATTTTATACAATAGTACACGATACAAACAAAAAAATAGAAGTATCGAATTTTTATAATGGGTTTCAGAAAAATAGGAACTCATTTTACGAAATTTCATAGGACTCCACTTGAATCCAGGTGAATCCATATGGATCCATCTGAATCCACTTGAATCCAAGGAACTGGATTCTGCTGTTTCCCCCTTGTCTACTCTGCAGATACCGCCCTGCTGTGAGAATATGCATGTGATTATTTCTTTCTCGTTCTCACTCAAAAATACGTTGTACACAGGGACAAAAAATGTTACTTGATAACATTCTTTCAAATATTTGACGAAGAAAAGAAAGAGAAACGAACATGATACCATCGCTAAAAGACTACTTTGCATATACCACAAATAAAAATTTCTTGCTTTATCTTGGCGTATGCAAAAAGCAAGACTTATTTTGACGTCTCATCATTTTAAATCAACTAAATTATTAATATGAACGATCATAGAACATCTTCAATTGATTGCCGACGTTCGCAACGATATAAAGCTCAAGATTATTTACTTATTTGGCTTCATAATGATACTAACGAAACAAATGAAGAGTATCAAAACACATTGAAACATCTAAGAAATCTAGTTGATACGATCGATATTTTTATCAATCCAGACGAATGTGTGAATTTTTTTACTGAATTCAATGATATGAAAACATTTCTGATAATAAATGATACAATTAGTGAAGAAATCATTCCTCTTATTCATGATTTACCGCAACTTGATCAAATTTATATATTTTCTCGTACAACTGTGTTGTCTTCTGAATGGATAGGAAAATGGACAAAGATAAAAGGTATTTCTGCGGAAATGACATCTTTATGTGCTACATTAAAACTGATGATTAGACAACACAATCAAGATTCGATTGCTACTAGTGTTATTTCACTCAACGAGATTAATCCAAACAAAAACCTAAATGAATTAGAATCTACATTTATGTATTCACAGATTTTCAAGGATATTCTCTTAAAGATGAATTATAACGATAATTCCATCGATGAATTCGTTCAATTCTGCCAAAAGAATAAGTTTGGATCATCAAAAAATATTGATTTATTCGAAAAAGAGTATCATAATCGATCATCCATTTGGTGGTATACATGGCCAGGTTTTATCTATCCAATGCTCAATTCTAGTCTTCGTACTTTAGAAAGTGATGTGATTATTAAGATGGGCTTCTTTATTTATGATTTACATAAGCAAATTGAACAATTATATAATGAACAACGTGACAGTTATCATGAAGAGTCATTCAAGGTTTATCGCGGACAAGGATTATCTAAAGAACATTTTGAAAAAGTTATCAAAGCAAAAAATGGTTTAATCTCTTTTAACAATTTCTTGTCGACTAGTAAAGTAGAAGAAGTTTCGGTGGGATTTGCGGTTATTGCTTCTACAATTGCTGATACAGTTGGAATACTCTTTGTGATCTATATCGATCCTTCTGTTTCATCAGCACCATTCGCATGTATTGAAAAACATAGTTCTCTCGAATCTGAAGAAGAAATTCTCTTTTCTATGCATACCGTATTTCGTATTGGAGATGTGAAACGAATTGATAATAATGATGAACTCTATCGAATCGAACTTCAACTAACTGCTGATAATGATCAAGAACTTTGTATATTGACTGATTGGTTATCAAAAGATATTCCAGATGAAATCGGATGGAAACGGTTAGGGAATTTATTAATCAAAATCGGTCAATTGGAAAAAGCGGAACAGTTTTATCAAACATTACTTGAACAGACAAGTGATGTTGCTGATATGATACATTATTATGGTCAACTTGCATTTATTAAATATAATCAAGGTGATCGAAAAATGTCGATGTGGTATCATTTAAAGATCTCAGAATTGAGCAAAACAACGAATTCGGGTGATTCCACCGATGAACTGACTATGGTAAACAGAAATTTTAGTGAGGATAACAAAACAATTCTATCCTATAAGAATGATTTAAGACTTGATTTCGGCGAGATTTGTCACTGTGATATCAAATATATCGAATATTCTGAAGAGAGAGAAGTATCTCCGGATACACTTTTATTCTATGAGAAATCACTTGATGATTTCCAAAGAAATTTACGTTTAAAGAATCTTTATCCAACAACTTCCTGTAATCCTTTCGATCCAGTTGATGATCATTTCAAGCAATCATCTCCATTACTTTGGTTTCAAAGGAAAATACTCGAGATTCGACAAAAATGTCTTCATCCAAATCATCCTGATATAGCTCAGTCGTATGCTTCTGTAGCTTCATTATATGAGAAAAGAAAAGATCCTTATCAAGCACGTTCATTTTATCAAAAATCGATTGATATTTGCAAGCAAATTCTTCCCTCAAATCATCCGACTTTATCATGCTTATATCATAATATTGGTATGACATATCAATCCACAGGCGAATATTTCACAGCATTATGCTTTATCAAAAAATCACTTGAAATTGCCGAGAAGACTCTTCCTCCATATCATCTCGATCTGAGTTTCATTTACTTTAACATGGCTGGATTATACGATAAATTAGATGATTATTCTAACGCAATTGTCTATTACAAAAATTCGATTACAGTAAACGAAAAAAATCTTCATATGAAAGATGAGAATTACACGTTTTCTAGTACAAAAGTTGGAAAGATACATAGCACAATGGAACAATATTCCGAAGCACTTATATATTATAACAAAGCACTTACTATTGAAGAACAACTGTGTCCGTTAGATGATCCTCGATTGATTGATTATTATGCAGAGATTGCTTCATTACATCACAAACTCGAAGAATATCCAAATGCACTTCTCTTTTTTCACAAAGCTCTTCACATTGTTGAAAAGCATCTTTCTTCAGAATTTGGAAAATTGTTTACTCTTTATGATGCAATTGCTAGATCATATGAAAAAAATGAAAATTATCCTCAAGCACTTTTATTCTATGAGAAAACACTTGGAATTAGTGAACAAATGTATACTTTAAATCATATCAATTCGGCAGTTTGCTACAATAATATTGGTATTGTCTATATTAGAATGGGTCAGTATTCAAAAGCATTGAGCTATTTCGAACTTGCTTTGCATATGAGACAAATATGTAACCCTGAAGATGATTCACGCTGGAAAGAAATTCAAGATGCTATCGATTATCTGAGAGAGCTTGAAGATGAGGATGTGATTGAGTCCGCCGAGTAGACCCGGATCGGACTGAATTCAAAAAAAACTTATACGATGAAGATTTGTTTCTGTTTTCTTTTCGTTTTCAATTATTTATCTGAATAGAATTTCTCTCGGGAGTGAGGGTGTGTATATCTTGAGGGTGTGGGTGTGGGTGTGGGTGTGGGTATTACATTGATCCCATACGCCCACACCCTCAAGATGGTTTTTAAAAGAACCATTTCAACTTTCATGTGATCATCCTCAATATAAAACATGTACTGAAACTATCGAAGGGTATAAACACGATGTGGGTGTGGGTAGGTGCATCTTATTTATTTCACCTACACCCACACCCCAATTTCAAGTGTCTATCATGCGAAGAGTCTGAAAGGAAGTGCAGATAAGATCACATAAGAATAGTCATAGTTAAAATACACCATTACTTCCACAAAAATTTACGATTTTTTTCCTGTATTTGCGCAATACAACAGCGATACAAAGTAGGTACAATAGACTTTTTCTTTGGCATCTATATTGTATTCAGTCAAATGATATGAAATTCAAAAATTTTCTCTTTCTTTGAAAGTCTATGTTTGCAGTACCACAATGAAACATGAGTTTTTTCGTTGCCTAAAATAAAAGTTAACATACTGCATTATTCATTAAAGTCTGTAATTGGTATGACTTTTCTACTAAATATTATCATAATACGTAGTCACCAAAAATTTATGAGCTTATTTTTAGAATCATTCGACATATATATCATGGTTTCACGAATGCATTTGTTCGAATGAGTGATTAAGATTATTGATATCTCTGAAATTTATGATCTATTAAGGATCTACTTGAATAATGATATATTTCATGTATAAACTTGAAATGAGGTATTAGCATTTAGCATCAAATAAGAATTTCGAGAACATTTATTGTTTAAAAATATAGTCTCTTTTTTTGTAGATGGTTAGGTAAAGAATATAGTTTATTCATATATAATACAGAAAATACCGATGAATTTATATAGAACAAGATTATTTTTATTTTGAAATTTAAGAATTTTCTTTATTCTTTATTCTTTAAATAAAAGTTCAATGACAGATTAGAATTATACTAAGTACACTTAACAAGTATTTCTTTTTTTATTAATTGGAATATTTCTTTGTATTATATTACTTCTTTCTGAAAGACAAATATACATTTAAGATATATTATTTTTTAGTTAATAAATCAAGATTCTATGAAACAGTATGCTTAATATAAATATCAATAAAGATAAAAATGACTAAATAACACTCGTATACCTAACTGCTTTTTTAAACACATTTGAAAATATTTCATGTCTATACAGATAAAAAATAACTGTCGCTCGGGTTTTTATTATTTTGTTGTTTCTTAAGGTAAAAAAATGTCCGATTTGGGTTGTATTTTTTCTAACCGTTACTTTATTGTTGACACTAGTCGAGAATGAGTCACATTCTACGCAGTCGTTATATCGCGCTCTATTTGCTTTTTTCATTTCTTCTAAAGAACGAAAAAGAAACAAAAATAGGTGGGAAAATTCTCAGGATAAAAAGAAAATTCCAATTTCTCTAAGACAAAATCACAGCCACACTTTACATCCTTCTGCCATTTCTGTTCTGCAATTGGGTTTTTTTCTCAGTGTATTTGTTTGTACACGCTCTTTAAAGTCGACGCCGTTCTCACACAACTAGTGCACGTTTGTCGCAAATATATATATAGAAGCTCTGAATTTCATTCGATCTTCATTGCGATAGAACGGTGAGTATAGTTTAACATGTATTACTCTTTCTATTTATTCGATGCATGTTTTTCTATGAGTTATTTGTATCGCTAAGTCTGTAGTATAGGCTATATTTCACAAATAAGTCATATGTATTCCATGTAAGTAGAAGATTAGAGCTTATCTCGAAAATGAGTTGTAGTTTGTTTTCGAATAGTTTTCGCCGAGTTGCAGGTTCAGGTATGGATACGAGTCATCGAAGAGAATGAGTTCATATAAAAACCCCCCAAAGTTGAAGGGATACCTGAGTGAGTTTATGTTGAGCTTTCCGTCAGATGAGAGTTAGTTTGCACAATTCTATAGCATCTTGAGGGTGTGGGTGTGGATGAAGACTGAATACATTCTCACCCACACCCTCAAGAAAGTTTTTTCCTCTTTCTTTTCTTCAGATATCGCCCATTCTTTTAGAAATCTTGCCACATGACATCTACCCCAAATTTGAGCGTATTATATCTTGCTTGTCGAAATAATGATATTGAAACGGTACGAACACTTCTACCAACTATGACTTTGGCTGATATTAACAAAAAAGAATCGAACGGTAGTACAGCACTTCACGCAGCAAGCTATCACGGGCACATAGAGATAATAATTCTACTTCTCAAACGCGGTGCATCGCGTTCCATCTGCAATCAGTGGGGATGTATGCCATATGAAGAAGCACGAACACAAGCCATCAAGGACTTATTCAAACGACAAATCGGAAATACTCGCTTTATTGCTGGATCCGGTGCGACTGAATGGATTTGCTTTGTAAGACTCTTTTGACTGAGATTTCTGAAGGAGTATGACCGTGTTTCCTAGAACACGTTTTTTTAAAAAGATTTATTTCCATGATGAGCCACCCTATGTTTTATTGTTTAGAATGACCAAAACGCTTATGATCGCAGTGTTTTCAGCGGAGTGATGGAAAAAAATCCCTTGGATGCTTGGCGTATTGATTGGATAAAAGAATTTTATGTTGACAAAGAAATGTCTGATATCGAAGGAATTGATGTGATACGAGAATTTTATGAACTAGCACGTACGAATCCACTCTACTTGATTAAAGCTTACAGTGCAGAAACTGATTATTATCGATTACTTAATTTGCATCTGGCTAATACAAATTCGGCCGCCCAAAATAGTCCAATCGATGAAGATGTAAGTCGATGGTATCGACTACGAGATCTTGTTCAAATCTTTGCCTCGCATGATGATCTGAAACCATATATATTTAAAGGTCGTGTCTTTCGTGGTATGCATTTGACACAAGAAGAATTAGAGGCATACGAAATGCCACTGAAAAGAAAAATAATCA
>CAJNOI010001234.1:0-17312 GCA_905250115.1 Adineta steineri | reverse complement strand
TTTTTTTTCCTTATTGACATATCTTAATCGAGCAATTATTTTTCTTCATATAAAAAAAAGGATTTTCGTTGGCACGTAAATGTGTGCCAACCAATAAATGGTTCGATTCTAAGAAAAAAAAGTCAATTAATCGTAGGTTTTCATCTTTTTTGTTAGTGGGATTCTTCTTATTGATTCTGAAAATAAACTACTACTAACCTAGATGGGATTGCTTAAAAAATAAATACAAATTATATAGATAATCAGATTTAATATGCGTATATCCAGATACACACACATATATATATATATATATGTATATAACATTGTCCTCTGTTATTTTCTTTTTAGCGTGTCGAATTTTCTGACACGCTTGTCAACATGAGTGTAAGACTGAAGATAAAATCAAACGATACCGACAAAAATGTTGTCTCTACCACTTCCGGTGAGGTACACTGATTGTGTATATATATTCTTTTTGTCTATTTTAATATATATATAAATATATTATTTTTTTAAAAACAATTGATTTTGTGAGCGTGTGTGTGTGTGAATACCCATCAATATATGTTATAACTTCAAATGTGTGCATTTATTATGTATTTGTGTGTGTATCTGGTATATACTGCTACAAGTAGACAAATGCTTATAATCTTTGATTATTTTTCTATTTCTATCTTTAATTTTATTTTTTTTCTTTCATAACACTGCTTTTTTTCCTCTTTCTCTCAATGCACTGTGGCAATAATTAATAATATTGATCTAAAATAAAATTTAACTCAATGCTTTTTTAATTATTCTTATGCCTTTTCACTATAATATGCACACAAACATATTCTCTAATCTAAAGAATAGATTTTGTGCATATTATTTTATGGTAGATAGTTTAACAAAAAACATATTTGCATGATAATGGGGAATCACTTTTATAACTTTATAATACTAGTTATATATTCTATATCTCTAATAGAAACTATTTGTTCGTCTATCATGTAAATAGTATCTTTTATTGACACGCTAAACATTCGAAGAGGTGTGCTTATTTGTTCATTGGTATAAATGATACGTATTTTATACATAATTTACTTTTTTTTTCTATATATCAAATAGAAAGAACAAAATGATATAGCGAAGAAGAAAAAAAAATGAGTGAGTTTAAATATACGTTTCGTTCATACGACACACACACACACACACTCACGTATGTATATGATAGACAGATTGCCTTATTGATGAAGTCAACTTTCAGATCTATCGAGTGATCGATACGCATTTCACATATTGTATTCGATCACTGAACTAGATAATTAGAAGAAATGAGTATAGTTGCATAAGAAAAAATGAAAGAAAAAGAAAAAGAAAAAGTGAGTAACCTTCAATCGGTAGCAGGCGAGTGCATGTGTCCGTTCATATATCCATTATCTATTCGTATTTCATTTTTTTTTTCTTCTTTGCTTTATTAAAGTAACGTAAAAAGGTATCGAATATAAAGAATTTATTGTTCTTTCGTTGTCGTTTGTTAGAAAGAAATACATTGACTGACTACACCATCGAGAATACAGACATTTGATTGAACACGCATATATATAAATCAGAACAGTGGAAGGAGTCTAGATGTCATACAGAAGTCAGAGAAATAAATATATGAAAATTATGAGTAATCAAATGGTGTTATTTGTTGACTTGAAAATATTGATCTCGATTGATTTTTTTTTGTTTCTATTCATATGCACTTTCAAACATATGGATAGATTGTACTGATTTCTTTCTTTCTTTCTTTCTTTTCTTTATTATCAAAACGTGTCTTACACGAAGGAGACATATGTTGTGTTTGATTCACGCTCTTTTTTCTCTTTCTTCTCTTGCTGTCGGAATATATATATATATTTTTTTTCTTCTTCTCCTTTATATTCTTTTATGCTGTATGCCATTTTTCTAATATTTATATATAGGAGAACGGGAACATTGTACGTGAAACTGATAAACGTGAAGAGATATATTTTGAAAAGGGTCAAACAAAAAATCTCGTTGAACAGTGGAAAACAAAACAGATAACACCAGAACGTGATACACCTGACGCTCAAGTTCTACGTGACGCTGAAATACTTCAACAAGGTATATAATCAAATAAAATTATTATCATTTATCTCAGTATACACCTACTGAGAGAATGAAAAAAAAAAGATTATTAAATACATATATTTATAATCATAGGTAACGCAAAGAATATTGTCGAAATGTGGAAAACAATGGATAAAGAGAACACACCACCACCTGAAAGACGTGGACCACGTGCGATAACACCACCACTTGATAACGAACGACGTTTATCAATGCCCGATGATGTAATATTAATCATGTATTATTTTGATTATTATTATTTTATTTTTTAATATATACAGGATGATTCTACTTCTCGGAAACCAGGCTATGCAGATGATAAAGCTAATATTGAATCAGGTCATGCAAGAGCTGTTCGAGAAAGGTATATAGTTTAATTTATCTTAATGTGATCTTGCACATCTCGTTCTTTTTTTGAATAAAAATGCATGTTATGTTATATAGTGATGAAGAGCATGTTGGTGTGGAGAGTCTCATCTCTGTTGTGCATGATTTATGGAGCACGAATAGTAATAATGATGATGATGATGATGATGAGTAGGTTCTAGCTCGTACCTTTACCCTTGATTCAACAAATGCTTTGCTTTGGTTTTTTTTTTCAAATCTTATAATATGAAAATATATAAATGAATTGTATTATTTCGTTAAAGACTTATGCAAACGGCTGAACAAAGTAATGCAACTAGTGCAAGAAAGACCTTAAAACAAATTACACCACCACCAGAAGGTGTTCGAAGGTAAATAACTCTAGAGAAATAAGAGTTGAATTTCATTGAAATTATTATTATAGAAAATCAATAACATCGCCTGATACAACTAGTATTTCAAATGCTATAACAGAACAATATAACAATAATGAAGAAATTGTTCCAACGAAAGGTCAAGCTCAATCATTAAAAAATCGTTTTGCCGAATATGAAAAAGATGCACTTAAAGTTGAAACAGCTTCAGCAAAAATTAAAATTACACCTAAACGATTTGTTGTATGTAGAAAAAATATTCGTTTTTTGTTTTTGAATATATATAAAACGAAAATTCTTTTTAGGATACACCTGCACCTAAACAAGTTACTGTTGAACCAGCTGTTGATCCAAATAAATGTTCTGTTTGTAATAAAACAGTTTATGCAATGGAAAAAGTATAGAAATCGAATTATTTTTTCAATATTTATTTCAATATTTTTTTTTTCTTTAAAGATTGAAGCAGATAAAAAAGTTTATCACAAAGCCTGTTTTAAATGTATGCATTGCAAATCTATATTGAAGTGAGTATAAATATACACAAATCTACATTTTTCTATATGATTTTAGAAGAGAAAAAAAGAATTACAAATATTCAATCTATTTAACAATCAATCGTAGGCAGCGTTTGCTATTTTTTTCTACCGTTTGCAGTGTTTTATTCAAGAGCATGTTTTCCCTATTAAATAATTTTCTAAAAAACATTTGTTAAACAATCATTGTAATTTTAGACTTGGCAATTATACAGCGAACGATGGACAAATTTATTGTAAACCCCATTTTCTTCAATTATTTGCTATAAAAGGAAATTATTCAGCTGGTTTTGGTCTTAACGATCACAAGGCACGATGGTTACCAAATTCTTCTTCTTCTTCTTCTCCTAGTAGTATATCATATACACATGAATCAACATCATTCAATGAAAGTTAAATTCAATTTTTTTCTTTTGCTGCTTATTTGTGATTTCCTTTTTTTTTCTTCTTCTTCTTTTCTCTATGCTTATTTATTCTTAAATATTATTAATAATAACAACCAAGCAGCAACATGTTTGTGTCATTTGTGATCTTTTTTTCTTCTGTCGTTGTATAAAATGATCTTTTTCTTTCTTTCTTCTGTTTAAAATGATTATTAAATTATATACATTATTCTTAATCTTGTGTGCGCTATTGTCGCTTTTCTCTCTCTCTCTCTCTGTTATTTGTCATCACGCAATATAAAAAAACAAAAGTTTTATTAAAACAAAAAAGAGTGTTCTTTTTATTTATATTTTGTTTGCTTTAATTGTTATATTCCGCTTATACAAGAAACAATTTTGTTTTTCAGTTTTTCTCTTCTTTGGATATACAGAACGATTTGGAGGTAATGATACGATTAAAAAAAAACAAATCAAATCTTTTCATACCAATATTTTAATTACATATTAAAAAGCAAAATTTTCAAAATAGTTCGCATAAATTATCCTTTGATGATTGACATAATCACTTCAGATGTTGACCTATGAGTGTTTTATAAATGAAAATTCGAAACTATTGACATTTAAATCAGCTACCTTTTGATTAATATTATTTTTTGTTAATATTTCGTATTCTTTTTAGTAACGAATAAAAATTGTCTATAGAGATTATGACATACAACAACGAAGCAGACAAAATATATTGCTTATTTATTAATTACAAACTAAATATTCATGATATATGATCTGATCCATAAATCTGACGGAATCAGATCGAATTCATTCATTTCAATACACGAAATCGATTTAAAGGCTAGGCAACATATTGATATATGAATTATATTATAATTCTAGCAAGAATTCTATCGACTAATAATTTTTCTTACAGAATTACATATTTATTAATCTATGTTTATGTATATTTCAGTCTATTTTCAATAATTAGCAGACATATTTTGTTGATTTTTCTTACTACATTTATTTATGTTGATATCGAATTTCTTGCATATTTTATTAATTTGATAGGAATATTTATTGAAATTATTATCCATATCAAAAAGAAATCTTTAAATAAACTTCTATCACTTACCAAAAACATCAGTCCATTCGATAGGGCAGAAATAGAGATATCTCAGTTGTTTATCATACTGTTATTTATGACTAATCCTTATAGAAGGAACAAAAAGTAAATAGAAGTATATACGTAGTAAAGTTATCGTCATATATGTGTCATTAAATTGATAGATGTAATGCTTTACAATCAGAATATCTAATAAATAATAAATAGCTAAAATAATTTAAAAAGAATTCTATATTTAAAAAAGTTACCAACATATGGGAAATACTCAAGTAAAGAAATCTAATTAAACAGAAAATAATTATCAAAACATACATGTTACTAAAACAAATGGGTCATAAAGTAAAACTCTTCTATGAAAAAATAAAAACTTACATGTAACTTAATCAATGCATATGCTAAATAAGATTGAAAATGCACAATTTTGTTACATTAAAGAAAAGACAGATTGACGATGATAGAACTTAAAAAAAACCTATGATTGTACAAATACAAGTCCATCTGTTGATAATAATTACCAATAAATAATAATGAACTATTGTGGACGTATAATTCAATTAAATATGTAACATTAAGATATTATTCCGATAGAATAGAAAAATCATACGAAATTTCTTGTAAATAATTTATAAATATATCACATTTCATACAGAAAAACAAACGGTAATATTCAACATTTGAATTAAACAATCACTTTTTTAGGTTCTTGTTTTGGCGGCTGTTCTTTTAGCCATCGTTGATAGATAAATGCACGTCGTTCAAGATCTGAATCAAAACTCGTCGATGGTCCTCTATATTTAACAAAAACAAGTTCAAATGGATCGTGAGTTATAGTATCAACAGATTTATCAATAAATATTGGACTTTTTTCATAATTACACTTTTGATTTTCTCTCTTACGAAAATCATAACCTTGATATTTAACTTGTAATGATGCTATTTGATAATTAGCATGAAGAATCAATTGACTTGCACCTATTTCACCATTAAAAACAGCATCTGTATAATCTTTTTTTACAACTAAATACTCCTTTAGTAGGATTTGTTAATATAGCTAAACCAACATGATCAGTAACCAATATATAACTTTGTACATGTGGTTTATGTTCACAATTTATAGTTGAACCAACAAGTTTTACTTCGTCATTTAAACGTTTCGTATATATATTATACCACCAACTTGATTCATCATCAAAATAAGCCACAAGAAATGGTCCACGTATTGATGCGTTCATAAAAATAAAATATTTATATAATTTTAAATTCACGCTTTTTTTTGATAAAAACCATCCAAATGTACCAAAATCGAAACATTCATTTACATGTTCAATATAATGTGCATTGGGTGGAAGTTTTGGTAAACTTGATATATTCACTGGTCGTTTATTAACTTCTTGTAAAATAAAATAATAATCAGCTTGTTGTGATACATGAACACCATAACGAATAAAAAATTGTAAATTACCAAGTGATTGTATATCTGTATCAGCCCAAACATAGATAATTAAAACTCGTCCAGTATCTTCTGGTTTTAATAAGTAATTTCGTTGAAATTGTTCAGTTGATGATGAATTAAAAAAATAAGAATATATGATATATAAATAAGGAAATATTATTAAAAAAAGGTATGTTGATCGATGACGTCGAGGAAAATCCATGTCTAAAACAAAAATTTACATAATATATATATGAGTGATCATCGCAGCCATTGTACCGTTCGATGAAAAAAATCGAGAAAAATAAATTTTATAATCTGAAGGAGCTGAATGTTGCGTTTGATAGAGTGACCTAAAGTGTTCATTAAAATAATAGTTTCCCTACACTTTCTCGTGAAACCGTGGAGATCCGCAACTATAAGTCAGAATAGTGATAAATAGCTTTTGTTTTAAAAAAAACAATGTTATTGAAAATCTCTCAAAAAATGTTTACTAAATATATTTAACTGTTGAGATATCGACAAGATTCGCTTTGTTAGGTGTCGTGAGACTATGATGATATGAGTGAATGCTCTGTTTCTTTCTCTTTCTCGTTGATTATGCCCGTAATGAATCATGAGTATTTTTATTTTGCATATATTAATGAAAAATTTTGTGACATATCTTTTATTCTATTTTCGATAGGATAGACATGGAAAAGTGTTAGCATTATAAAACTGTTATCGATACACACCCAGTCTCAACTTACTGCCTCCATAAATCAATCAGTTAATACGTATAATCCTAACAGTCAATATCGTTCTACATTTTGTGTGAAAACCGTGTTTCCTAGTAGTTTGAGTGATTTTCTATAATGATAAGACCTCAAAGAATAATATCGTTTAACTGTCAAATTATTTTCCCTTGCTTCCTCTTTCATCCTGAATCAAATTCGTCCCAAACGAATTTCGTAAAATGACAAAGCAATCATTTTAATGTCGCTCTACACGAAAATAAGAAATGTCTTCATCTCTTCTATCAATGATTTCTACTTATAAAAACTCATTTTAAACAAATACTGAGGAAGTATTCTGAAAGTTCATGCCGAGTGCTACAAATTTTGATTAAATAATAGTTTACAAAAGCCAAAACTAGATTTCGAAAAAAAGCGTTTTTCATCGGTATATGTTGTGAAAAACTGGATTTTTGGTACTTTTGCATCGATATCTCGTAAACTAAGACAGATAAAAACTTAATTTTTTGAGAAGTGAATGTCCATATATAGACCAATAAAACAAAACAAAATTATTAAAATCGGTCGAGCAGAACCTCACTTATAAACATTTTTGTTTCGGGGATACAACGGTAAAATAGCTGCGACTATCACTCATATATATATATATATTTATATAGGTGTCACCATTTCTACGCGTGACAAAAAGATTCTATTTTCTCACGACCGATTATTAAATATATACTTTTATTTGTCATATAAATTACAATGTAATTTATTTTTTAATGGCCCTGAAGTTTTCTAGTTTTCTAACTAATAATAGGAAACAGATAGAATGAATGCAATCTTATTTATTCTATATTAAAATTAGAAAATTAAGAATCAAAAAATTTTTTTGTCATTCAATTTAGCTTTCGGTCACTGAGGAAACTTTTGTTTTTCTTTTTACTACTTTAAACGTATATGGTTTTGAAAGAATAACAATCACACGGTACTTAATCCATGAAGAAATGTAATGTAAAAAAGACTTCATAAGATCCATTCGTTTTCTTTTACTTTTTCTTCGTGCAGAAATGAAAGAAGAAAAATATAAATTTTTAACTAAAATGTCCGGTGTTTAATTTTATTAGAAATTTATATAATTGTCAACTTAAACCGAATATAATAAATGGAAATCATCAAATAGATACTCACGTATATTTTATATCTTATTTTCAGGCCATATAAAAAAGTGATAATGAGTTGCAATTGAAATTTTATAGAATGACGATGTACTTTTTTCTTTTTTGCAAAACAAAGCTGCTCTTAACAAATGCCAAGATGTGCTTTAAAAGAAGGAATAGAAAAGAAATTTTTTCATTAATAAAATTCTATTAAAATTCAAGAAAAATGATTGGTGAATATGTCGCATGGCATAAGAATAAAACAAATAGAAGCTATGTATGTGTTTTCACTGTACTGAATCAAAGGTTAAAAATTTTAGAAGTTTAGCAACGAATGAGTGTGAGGGATTAAGGAGATCAAGCTATAGCATCTATCTGTATATATGCAAACCGAAGTGTCTGATTGTCTCTTACCAGGTCAGGATAAAAACAGACGTATGAAAGGCCCTGATCTTTAAATTTTAAAAAGGTTGTTATTCAAAATTTCTTCGTTGATTTAGACGTATAAATGAATCGTAAAATTATGAATAAACTTTAAATACTATCGCTTATCGAAGCAAGTGTAACTTAAAAGTATCGTATAGATATTATTTGGCATAATACCATTAGTGAAAAATGTTTGCCTTTCAAAAATGCTCATGTTGTTATGATATAATACGAGGATCATAGTCATCTTATATACGATGTCAAATAGATAGACTTTCAATTCATTGTCGAGAACTTTGAGATATTTTATTTTTAGAACTAATTTTGATTAAAGTAAATAAGAAGTAATACATGTCGACTATCTCAATATTGATTTTTCTTTTCCTCAAATAATACGCACAATAACAAATAAGTCTTCATCTACATCGTGTTGGATGGAAAAAAAGATTGAAAATATTCAGAAGTGTATTGCAGAAGTTTCAAAAACAATGTCATGGAAGCGGGTTTTTATGAAATTTTGCATAAAAACAATAGAAGTCCTTTAATCCATTTTACTAAACTAGTCTTTTTTCTAACAGATGAATTTGTTTGTCATGCACAATGAAAACTATCACATCAATTTATTACTTCTATGCTTCAAATAATATATATCTATCATCTTCCAAAGGAGAAAAAGTACTTTTTCTTAATAATTTAGACTGAAAATATATAAAAACATCACGATTGTTCTTCATAACATCTCATAAAAGTAATCAATTTAAGTTCTATCATGATATATTATTTCTCTAAACAGGTAAAATATATGTGAACAGAATAGGAGAGAGAAAGTTGTTCAAAAGCGTCACTATATAACCTCTGAAAGAAAGTAACTAAAACTATTTCATTTGAGTTATTTATATCCATATTTAAAAATCATTGTAGATTCTAATAAACATAGAAGAGCAAATGCTCTGTCAGATAAGTTGACATGGAATTTTTTCTCACAAGATAAATATTGGACTTGATTAGGAAAGTATTAATCATGTATAAGGAAACAAAGTCAATTATTGTTGCATATTGTTATAGATTTTACTAGAAACTCAATTAATTTGATTTCTATATATATTTATCGATTTAATGTAAATATTAATGCTTACTAGATTAGAACATACAAATATTTTTAATAATTCAAAATAATTACTCAAGTGTTTCACATGTTTTCTTGATTATTAGAGAAATTTGATTGACATTTTTATTGTTTTTTGTATAGAGTATATGAGAGTATGAAAAGAGAATTGTTTTTTTCTAATAAGTTAATATTTTCTATGATATTTAAGATATACAAATATTTAGTAATGTTTTAATAACTTTATTCAGTTTTGACAAGCTAATATTATTGAAAGTACTATATACATTCAATTATTAATCAGATTTACTATTGCTTTTGTGTGCCATCTATCAATTCAATTTTGATTGATTCTTATCGCACAAATAATAATTCAATAGGCTAACTTCTCTTCTTCGTTTTGTTTCTTCTCAACGAGCTGAAATATCTTGCAAATTCATAGTCTCTTGACTACAGCAGTTTGAGCAATCAATAATAATTAGTTAGCTGAATTCGAACAAGTGTTCATTTATCAATAAATATATCTACCATTCAAAAATTGTTACAAATTTGTTCTTTATAATAGAATTTTTAGCACGACTATTTATACTAATCATATAAATCGAAATTTTGAATTTAGTTATGAAGTTTGATCTATGATAATCAGGATTCTTACTGTGAACACTTTACGGTATATATTTGTCTTTTCTGTAATTAAGGACTATCACCTTATATCGATAGAATAGATTAAAGATGATATCGAGTGGATCAATGACATGACGAAAAAAAGAATGAATATGATAATTATGTGTGTTATCTGATACATAATGAATATATTTAGAAATAATTAAGAAACCAAAGAGTAAACAATGAGTATTTATTTTGAAAATAATTTTATTGAAAAAAGTAAAAACTTGTTTTCTTTTATATATATTGCAGACAATGTTCGATTGGAATTGGCTTTGGGTTGTTGGGGAATTGGGTGCATCATATGGGTTTTATCGATGGTGGAAATCCAATGATACATTCGTGGCTGTTCTTGAGGTAGAAATATAAAGATTAAAGAGTTTTTCTTAGAAGAATAACTTCGATATATATAAAGTATCACATTCAATTGTTTCAATAGTGTATTAAATATAAACTTCGGCATCTGTTATTAAGAACAACTAAATCATGACAAATATTATCTGATAAAATGAAAAGAAAATTTATTTAATTTTAGGTAGCACCTGATATAGATATAGATACATTAAAAAAGTTTTCATCATCAACAAGTACAATTGATCTTGCATCAGTACATGGTCTTGTACAAGTAAATGATTCTAAACCAAATTCAATATTAAAATCACAATTTATATCAGATTCTACGGGTGTCATTCATCGTTTAACAATACGTGAACAAAGATTTGAAAAAGCTCGTAATGTTTGGTAAAAAAAAATCTATTTTGTTGCATTTTTCCTTTACTTTTATTTATTAAAGGGTTGAAACAAAAAATTTAATTAGTGATAAAACACGTTATGTACCATTTCGTCTCGTTTCACCAAAAGGAAATTCCATTCGTATTGACAAACCATTAGAATTCAATTCAGTACAAGATCAATTAGAACTAATTCATGTTAAATTTGATCCAAATGTATCGTCATCCGTAGAAAAACTTATTAATACAGCTATTGGAAATGTATCAAAAGGCATTGAAACACAAGAACATATGCTATTAATTGATATTCCGTTGACTGGTATTGGACGTTTAGAAAGACGATCTGGTAATTGGTATTTGATTCCACATGAACAATGGGGTGGAATATTATCACGATCAACTCGAAATGAAATTTTATCTCGATATCGAAAACATTCAAATATTATTCGAGTCGTTAGTATATTGTTTGGCATTGCTGCTAGTTGTACAGCTGCTTATTTAATCTATCAATATTATTTAAAACGACAACGACAAACAAATACTTTACCAAGAACTGCACCAGTTATTCATCGAAATGAAGACACCAATGAGAATACTCGTTTACAATGTGTTATTTGTCTAGACAATGAAACTACTTATAGTTTACAACCATGTTCACATTTAGGTTTATGCCATACATGTGTTCAACAATTAAAAAATCAAACACAACAATTATGTCCAATTTGTCGAACACCTATTCAATTCTATCAGCGTATATTTTTACCATAGAGAATTTTGTCTTTTTTTATATCCTTTTGTATTTGTATAACATTTACATTTGTTTGTTTTTTTTATTTTTTTCTACTAAGTAAACATATGAAATAGTCTAAACCTTTATTTAGTAGTGATTTTGTTGTGAATAATATACGCGAAGAGAAATTTTGTTTGTTACTTTTTTCATATCAAAAGAAATTTTTATTGAAATGATTTTTTCTTTATATATTTGTTTATTTTTATATAGGAATATAGTATGATCAATTCATCATGTGTTTTCTTACAAGAATGATCGAAACATTTTATTATGACTATTAGTTTCTCTCCCAGAATTTTATATCTAGGTCATAAATACATGACTGATTACTCTACTTATCTTAAGTGGAAACCGATTGAGAAAATTGCCTAAGTTTCATATACAATATTGAGGATCTTAACTAGTAGTTTATAATTTTTTGAGCAGAAACTGGCGAGAGAAATATATTATTTACGAAGTAATTAAATATAGAACAATATATTTATAATATTATCGGCAATCTCTTACCCTCTTGAGTCGAAACAATTTGAAATAGAGGAAGTAATTGATCATATATAAATAATTGAAAGGAAAAATAAAGTGTTCCGCAGATTTTTAGTAAGAGAATAGAGCTTATACTTGTTTACTCTTTACCGTTCTTTTTACTATATTTTCTTATCAATAAATAATTTTTCTAGAGATATAATAATGATTTCTCGGCATTTATCGTTACTTACACATCGTTTACCTTATAATTCAATATTCTATCGTCGATTTCTAACGTAAATTATTAATATTTATTGTTATTGAATATTTTTTTTCTTCTAGTGAAGTTAATTTAGTTAAAAATCTTTCTTCACCATCGAATAATTATGATGCATTAGTTATTGTTGCTACTGAATTAGATCAAATTAAAGAACACGTTGATAGTTCAGTAATACAAGATCTACAAGCATTTAATCAAGTTAGAATTTTTAATAAATATCTTTTTCTTTAATATTTGAGTTTTATTTTAGTTAAATAAAAAATTCGATAAAGAAATTACATTAACAATTAATAATACTGTTCCAGGCAAACGACTTGTAAATTATTCATTTTTACATATGATAAACTCGAATTCTTTATTTAGATCTATTCACCAACAGGTAAAATAAATCGAGATTATGATGATGTACGTCGTTTTACGGAAGCAGCATCAGCTGGTATGAAAAAAGCGTTATCACTTGGTGCTAAATCTCCATTAATTGCAACTTTTGGTTCAAAATTATATAAACAATCAAGTTTAGTTGCTTTACTATCTGCACTTGAAACAACTTATGTGGTACAGAAAAAAAGGAATTATTTTTTTATACTGAAATTTAAATCTATTCTATAGCCATTACAAGTTCGAGAAGATAAACCTGAACGTAAGACTAAAGTCGATCGATTAGGTGTTTATATTGGTGACACATCATCTGCTAGTGATTCTCATGAGAAATTAATAAAGTATGCTCGAGCTATTGAATTAGGACGTGTTGTGGGTAGAGATATAGGTGGATCAGATCCTGAACGTATGGCACCACCACGTGTTGCTGATTATGTTCAAGATTTATTTGCTCAATCATCTGGTATTAAAGTAAGAAGAGATTTTGTTTTGAGCACGAATATTGAAACAAAAAAAGTTCTTCTAGATTAGTATAATAAAAGATCAAACTGAAATTGAAAAGAAATTTCCTTTATTTTCTGCTGTTAATCGAGCTGCCAATCGTAAGTAATATAAAGATATTAAAAATTAAAAATAATTACAAATATTGCATAGATATTGAACGTCATCAGGGTCGATTAATATTTCTTGAATATACAGGTGAGGGTGAAATTAATTCAACTGCATTACTTGTTGGTAAAGGTGTTACTTATGATACTGGTGGTCTTGATATAAAAAGTATATAATATAATCATTCGTTTTTTTTCTATTTTAATTTCTATTTGTTTATTTATAGCTGGCGGTAATATGGTAAAATAAATGTATTTTTTAGTTATCGAAAATTTTATTATAATTAATATCTTTATAGACAAGCATGTCGTATGATAAATGTGGTGCTGCTAATGTAGCTGGTTTTTTTAAAGTTCTTTCTGAATTAAAACCTAAACAATTCAAAGCAATTGGTGTTCTAGCTGTTGCACGTAATAGTTGTGGTGAAGATGGTTATGTAACAGATGAAATTTTAAAAGCAAGAACTGGTGTTCGTATTCGTATTGGAAATACAGATGCTGAAGGTATTAAAAATCTAGTTTTTAATTTTGTGTTCATTGAGATTTAGATATTATTGTGGAATTTAGGGCGACTAGTTATGGCTGATTCATTATGCTATATGAAAGAATTAGCATTAAAAGAAATTAATCCACAATTATTTACTATAGCAACATTAACTGGACATGCTGCTCGTACATATGGAGATAATTATACCGTTAGAAATAGATAGTTTTATTGAAAAGAAAGATGAATTTATGTTTTATTTTTTTTTGAAGGTAGTCATGGATAATGGACCAGCACGAAAGAATGGAATAGCTCAACAACTTCAATCGGCAGGAGAAGAAATTGGTGATCTATTTGAAGTTTCAACTGTTCGGCGAGAAGTATGTTTAATATTTCGCATTCTTTCGGTTTTCTAAATCCAAATATTACTATGTAGGACTATGATTTTGTTAATGATAAAAGTGAAGTAGCTGATGTATTACAATGTAAAAAAGATGCAGGTAATGCAGGAGCTCGCGGTCATCAATATCCAGCTGCATTTCTTGCTCGAGCATCTGGTCTCGATAAACATGGTTGTGATTCCGAGAAACCATTGAGTTATACACATTTGGATATTGCTGGTAGTGCTGGTAAATTACCAAATTCACCAACTGCTCGTCCAATACCAGCTTTATGTCATATGCTTATTGCTGATCGTGTTTTGTAATTTTTTCTATCTATTTTTGTTGTAGTTTAATTTTTAGAAAATATACAAGAAACTATTTAATAACAAAGATTTACATAAACTATTTTTATCTTTTATATTCAAATTAAGTTATAAGTGAATTATATATTATATGTACCGATCTTTTGCTTTGTATAAAAATGAATATAAATCGTAAAGATATAAAAATGAAAAATAAAAGCAACATCGAGATTTAGTACAAGAGACAATTGATGTTTGCTTATGAATATGGTTCTGTTTTACTATAATTAAAATGATCTATAATATTTTTGATATTATAACTATAAGGATTAATCTTAACTTCATCAATAGATCAATGATATTAAAGACTGATAATCTGTGCTTGACTTCTCTCTATCATAACTTTATTTTAACCTGTCAAACTTCTTATCCAATAAGCAACAAGTGCTACAATCATCTAGAGATAAAATAACAGTGCAAGTAGCGAATCATTTCTAAGTTAGTTTTCCACTGCTACAACAATGCATTTATCGTTTTTTCTCTCATTCCTTCAGGAAGCAAACAGAAATACGAGTGCTTCATCTCTTTATTCTCGTTCTTTCTTTTTTCATATATAGATTGCAATCAATCTCGCGCTCAGTCATTCACATTTCTATATATATTATTTTTATTAAAAACAAAAATACGAGAAAAACACAAGGATAAGTCATGACTGAATATAAGCTCGTCGTCGTCGGTGGTAAATTAGCTTGTTTTTAATTTAAATTAGACTATATATATATGCATGTTGTTTTCTTCTTTTTTTTTATGACACCAGCTGGCGGCGTGGGCAAAAGTGCATTGACAATTCAACTTATTCAAAATCAGTAAGTTGCAAAATAAATTTATTGTTTGTTCAAATATTTTTTCTTGAATTTTTAGTTTCATTGATGAATATGATCCAACAATTGGTATAAAAATAATTTGTTATTTTTTTAAATTAAATATATCTATATATAAATAGAGGATTCATATCGAAAGCAAGCTGTTGTTGATGGTGAAACTTGTCTACTTGATATTCTGGTATATATATATCTAATAATTATTAATATTATTTTAATACTTTTTTTTCTGTTCTTATTAGGATACTGCTGGACAAGAGGAATATAGGTTTGTATAATGAATATTATGATAATATAAATTCTGATATTGTCTTATTTTTAGTGCCATGCGTGATCAGTATATGCGTGGTGGTGAAGGATTTTTATGCGTGTTTGCAGTTAACAGTGCGAAATCTTTCGAAGAAATAAAACAATATCGTGAACAGATAAAACGTGTTAAAGATGCTGATGATATACCAATGGTTTGTAAGTATAAAAATATGAATTCATTTAATAAAACTTTTATAATTTTAATTTATTTAGTGGTAGGAAATAAAATTGATTTACCAACGCGTACTATTGATTTATCATGTGCAAAAGATTTTGCTGCATCCTTATCAATGCCATTTGTTCAAACATCAGCTAAAACACGACAAGGTGTAGAAGATGCATTCTATACTCTCGTACGAGAAATTCGAAAATATGTAAGTTAGAATTATTTATTATTTGTAGATTTTTACTCTTGTTTTTCTTTTATGTAGAAGGAACGTACACGCAAAGATCGAAAAGGTCGTAAAAATAAAAATTCTAATAGTGGAACAAATAATAATGGAAATAAATCTTCATCAAAAGATGCTCGCAGTCAAAATGTAAAACAACGTACGGGAAAACGAGGTTGTATACTAATGTAAAATCTAGTCATAACTACAGAGAAACAAAAAAAAATAATGATCGTTTTTGCTTTTATGTTCCCTTTCCTTCTCCTAATGTCAGATATTGGTTGTATGTTATTTCTGAGAAACAAACTTTTCTTTTTTTTTAGTTTGTATGTGGTGTGTTGTGGTTATTTTATTTTTTAATTTCTAGTCAAAAAAAAATACTATGTCATGTTTTATCTTCAGAAAGCCAAATATCTCCTCGCTCTCTCTCTCTCTCTTTTTTGTTGTGATGTGATATACACACAACGAGATTCTTCTTTGTTCTAATCTTTATGCTTTTTTCGTTTGTTTTTTAATTTTATTTATTGTGTGTGCAGTAGTTTTGGCAATCAGAAGAATAATTTTTTTGTTCCTTTCTATACAATGAAATATCTATATATATATGATCGGGTTTTCAGATTTGATTTCTTCAGATGTACATACGACCAACACGAACACAAACTTTATCACCTTCTAATCTTGAATTAGAAGAGAAAAAAGATGTCCCATATTCAAATGACAAACAGAAGAAAAAACAAGTAAGAAAAACGTTTATTTTAGTCAAAGAAGAATTTCGATTGTGTATTCTTCTTTTTTCTTTGCTTTATATATATCCTGTAATTCCTATGAGAATTAAAATTTTATTATTCTTTTTTTCTCTTTTAGCGCTTCAAGAGTCCCATGAGGTAAGACGACTAAAATCATCATCAGATAATTGAAGAAAAAGAAAAAAAAA
>CAJNOI010001232.1:0-10678 GCA_905250115.1 Adineta steineri | reverse complement strand
CTTTTCTTATTTATGTACTTATTTATTTTTATCTGCTAGAGGATTTTTCTATTTCTCAGCAGATCTTTCATTGTAACTATAGGATGTTTCATACGGATTTTACTCATGCACATTAGACTTTTCTATGATTAGAAAAACTTTTCTTGTTTTAATATTTTTTTTATTGATATATGGCTGTTTCTAATAGAGGACTGAGCTTCGTGAAAATCCTCTGTGAATTGAAGTACTAATGAAAAATGATGAAAAGAACATAGTTCTAATTGAGTTTTGTATAGATGAAGAAAATACTAATAAAAAAATTCGAAAGATGAAGGATTAATTAACTATTAAGACTATGGTCTTTACAACGGATTCAATATTAAAGGATGTATCTTATTAAGAGTGATATAGAGCACAGAGGATTGATAAAAAAAAGTAGATATGATGATAAAGATGTTCTACAAAATTTTCAGTGTACTACAAGGAAAATCAACTATAATCAAATTTTAGTTTTTTATAGATTTTTCTTATAATTAGTGAAATATATATGATGTTAATCGAGTGTTATACAGGTGAATTCATTTCAATCTGTTTTTGTAACATTATTTCGTATGAAATGAATAATATTTTGAAAAAGAAAGAACTATCATTGTGAAAGAGTTCAGCCCGTGTGAGTTGATTAACTAGTTTTGTATCATGATGCTGACTTATTGAACTACCAGAACGCAAAACAAAACTAACTACCGAATTATAAACAAGTCCTTTCTCTCAACCCATATTACGAAAATCGTATAGTTTCACTACGATAATTAATGTATTTGAAAAAAATAGAACTATTTCCAAAGATGTACGTTTTTCCATTCCATACTTCGATATATATCTTGATCATAAATAACCAAAACAAAACATCTACAAAGAAAAAAATTCATCTGGTCATCCTATGTACACCACATATATATATTATTTCTATAGTGACCTTCAATTTATTTAACCATTTGTTATATTGTTTTAAATGACTCAATATATGCGATAATAAAAAAACTCGTAGAAGAACAGAAAAATCCTCAATACAATAGAAAAATCCGCTAGATCATAATATGTGTAATATATATCTCTCTGTATATATATACATATACTATTCGTCTAGTTGTCTTGAAGTTAGTAAAACATTTCTTATATTCTTTTAAAAGAATAAATGCACGTGAAAAGGAAAAATCCTTCATATAATAGAAAAATCCGCTGAAAAAAAGTAAAATCGATCAGTTAGGTATCTATATATTTGTCGTTCCTGTAACGATGTATATATATCATATTTTATTTGGGATGATAAGTCCGTTACATTCATAGAGGACTTTAGGTAAAATGGACATTTTTTAGACTGTTGACATTGCTGGACCCATTTGATAAAATAGTCGAAAATCAACGTTCGAATTTTAACGTGAAACTTCGACTAGTGTATATACTCCGTAATTATGGAATCAAAGTCAGATTAAAATGAATTAGACATGAGACCAAACAGAACAATTCAATATTCTCTAATTCAAAGCGAACCATCTTATAAATTACAACTATCAATATAAGTAGTATTCATCAATTGAATTAAAAAAATCTTAGTTTTTACCAAATGCGTAGCCAGAAGGGGCGCACCCCCCTTAACCGAAAAATATCTGAAGGGAAATACTAGTAAAGAATCTTGTCACAAGACAAGAAATTATTTCCCAACTGATGTACACCTCCCATGCAAAATTCTTGGCTACGCCCCTAGTTTTTACATATAATATACATAAAAGTGTAAATTTGATTTACCCATTGTATGAATAGTATTTTGTATCCATGGTCTTTCATCATCATTAGCTATTTGATGATTAGCTATAAGCCAAAGAAGTATATGTACAAGTGTTCCATATGAAACATGAGTTAAATAATTAATTAATTGTAAAACAGTTTGTTTTGTTTCTTCTAATGATAATGATTGAAGTTCTTCTAAGAAATAAATTGTTTTTGATAAATATTCAATATTTGAATATTTTATTTGAATATTTTCAGCATTAAAACATTTAATATCCATTAGAAATTCTTCTTTTTCTGTGACAGATATTTCATTTACTGAATTATTTGTTATTGAAAGAAAATCACTTGAATATAATGATGATGCAAATAATGCATGACCAATATAACGTGATAACCAATATTTTTTTAACCATATATAAACAAAAGATATGGATGATGATGAATCACAATTGATTTCTATGTGACCAAAATCTTCTGATGTATCATCTGTAATTGATGTTACATAACAAAGTAAACATAGAGCAAGATCAAATCGTATTTGAGTATATGATAAAAGTAAACGAATAAATTCATAATATTGATCAAGTGCACATATTAATGGAATAAAATCAGTTAAATTGCTAATTAATACTTCAAGATTTTGTTCTTCATTTGGTGTTGAAAATATTTGATGTAAAGTATTTTCTAAGGAACGTTGTAAAGTAAGAACTTGAAATGAATAGGAATCTATTAAAATAAAAAATTCATTACATATTTTATCGAATTGCAAGATCTTTAAAAAAAATGAAACGAACGTGTTTGATGATTTTGATAATATTTTTGAATTTGTTGATTGTATGGTTGACGAATTTGTTGAATATAAAAAATTAATTTATTAATTTTATCTTCATTTGCTATTCGAATATCATTATTTGTATAGTTTAATGTTGTTTGAAAAACTTGTTCCATTACATTTTCTAAACATAATTCATCCATTCGATTAAGTATATATTCATTGTGTAATAAAAATGTTTCGATAGATTGTTTAACAGCATCAAATTGTGTTTCAAGACATGATGCTAATATACGTGGTAATTGAAAATAAATATATGCTGACCAACGTTGTTGATATTCACTATTATTTGTTGATACTGATGAAACATAACCACCAAATGATGCTTGAAGAAAACGAAGATATATTAACGATGGATTTGTTGTACAAGAAACATGTTCATAGAAACGAAGAATTAATAAAAGAATCGATGATGATTTATGAAGTTGATTAATAACAAGTAGAGAAACAAGTGGATTAAAAATTGAAACATTAAATTCAATATCTTCTTGATGAAATTCTTCAGATAAATGAAGACGAGCTATTCTAAATAATAAATTTATATTTTTTCATTGACATATTTTATTGATACAACAAAACACTTAAAGTCATACAAGTATCGCTCAGCTCTTTCTCGTAAAAATGATGTGTCTTAACTATCAGTAAACTGTTTATTCAAACAATTTCAAAAACTGACTTCAGCTTTGAATTCCACGATCTTGATAATCGTTCGGTCTACCCTTATAAAAGAATTTTTTTTGTAAAAAGAGTGGTCCTTTGTGTAAGAAAATGATCTGCAAAAAACTAACATCAGATTCGAAGTTCCTGCTTCGAAATACCTCAGGAAATGTCTTTCCCAAAAATTGCTCTTCGATGTTCTTTTGACCCTGAGGACATACAAGCAATCGAGCAAACAATTTCTTTCTGTTGGACTCTTCTCTACGCGAAAGAGAATAGGATAAGAATAAAAAATTAATCTTCCTTTTAGTTTTATAACCATATCATAGGAGTTCGCACAAATTTTCATTGAAAATTCTCTTACTTAAAAATAACTTGTTCATAAACATCTGGTCTATTAGTTTCTTCAATTGGCATTTTCATTGAGATTTGTTTTAATTTTTCTTGAATTTGTTTCCATTCTAATTGTTCTCTTTGTCCTTTAATTGTCATTAACCAAAGACAATAATAACTTGTATTTGTAAATAATAAAAGAAAGAAATTGGAAATTAATGTAAGCATTTCTTTTCTTTTACTATCCACTTCGTCATTTATATCTGATACATCAGAATAAACACATAATGCTGAACAAAGCCATTTAGCAAGTAAATTTAATTGTTTTCCAAGACGAACTCCTTGATCAGCAATGATATGCATTGTTTTAAGAGTTTCATATAGTAACTCAATTAGAAATTTAATTTGTATATCATCTGTTCCTATTGATGATGTTGGTGTTAAAGAAAGAAGATGTTCAATAATTAATGATTCATTAACATAACCACATCTTGTATGAAATTTAAAATAGGATTGAAGAAGATCAGAAGATATTGCTGAATCAATATGTGCAAGAATTTGTGCTAAAGATAATTGTAGGAAATATAATTTTTTCTTTAATAGATTTTTGTGTTTCTTACTTGTAAATAATGTTCGAAATTCTTCTTCTGATCGACATTGTGTAATTAATGATGAAAGTGAAGCGGAAAAACTAGTTACATTAGAACGTAGTTTCCAAGCTTCAATTAATTTTTCTTTTAACATATCGCTATCGAATGGCATCTTATAATTACATATGAAAATGAATAAATCTGAAAAACGATATTTATTTATTAATTATCACCGAGTTGAAAGAAAAAGATTACAATTAAATAAAGATATTAGATTAGTAAAAATATAAAAAAAATAATTCTGTAATTATTGACTAGTTAATGATCACGTTCTTCTGGTGGTCGATAAGGTAAATTAAGATATTTAAAAATAGATTCTTCTGTTGGAGTGTATAATGGTGTGCCCGTATTGATTTTTGAATTATTCTAAATATTTGAAATAAATATGCATAGAAAAAATAAGAAAGATAAATTTTACCTTACGAATAACACCAGTATTAAGACGATGTTGAGATAAATACCTTGAAAAATGAAATTTTAATTTAAAAAGAAAAAAACGAAGAAAATCAAGTATAAATTACATGTTATATCGATGTGCTAAAGCTCTCATTGATCGATTAAATAATGCACTACCAGTAAAATAAAGTAAAGCACAAGCATATTCATCATGTGGAATAATAATAATATCAAGACGACGATGCTTTAAAAGAAATATTATTAGTATTATTTCTTCTTTCATATTTAAAAAATCTTTACTTTTCTATTTTCACCGGGCAAAAGACAAACACCATAATATTTCACATGAGAACTATGAAAAAAAATACAAATAATAAATTTATGATATAATTAAAATCACTATTTTCTTCTACAGCACTACGATAAACTACTGAATTTTATATTAAAAGAATTTAATGTTATTACTAAAGATTTTTCTATATGTTTAGTAACGTTAGAAACTATTCATATTTCATAAGATAAAAACCTTTGTTCGTATACGATATTAACAAATACTAAAAATGAAAAATTTACAAACACATATAATTGTAATTAAAATTATAGAGAAATATTCTGCTTCCTTTTTAACACTGATATTTTATGTGACCTATGCTAAATTGAAAAGTTTTACATACCCGCTATCTTCTTCATATTTATCCGATGATGATAGGACAAGATCATCCGTTAAAAATCCTAAAATTTTGTTTTTTATAAAAATGAAAAAATCGAATTATTTAATGGAGAAACATACCAGATTTTTTTAAGGAATCAATTAATGGAATAAGAAGCCCTTCATGTGATATTCCATCGATATGGGTAATTAAAATATCAACATCTCCACAAGTTGGTTTACCACGACGATATGAACCACATGTTTGAATAATAAGATCAGGTACTAATGCAAGTGCATGTTCTTTTACCTAAAAATAGTGTTTCAAATAAAATGAATAATTTAATATCTGATAGAGATTTACCACAGCTTCGATTTCACAAACTTCATTTCGTGGCATTCGTTCAAGAAATTCATCATAATATTTTAATCCAACTTGTTGATTATCTGATAATTTTGCTTTTGTACGAAGATCATCAAGTGTACGAAAACCCTGATTTTGAAAATGAAAAAACTCTCTAAAAACTTTCAAAAATAAAATAAATGTTTTACCTGATCATACCATTGTTTAGCAATATTTGGTCCACATCCCCATACATTACCAAATAAAGTTATAACATTCATATATTCAGATGATTGAAAATCTTCAAGTTTTTCAAAACTACCTGTATCAATTATTTCCCAAATCTTTTTAGCTAAACTTTCACCAATACCAGGTAATTTAATTATTTCCTAAAATCCCAAAAAAACAAAGATATACATATGTTTCATGATTTTCTTTTCTACTTCATATGAATTAATTCGATGTGTACATCGACGAATAGTTGTAATTGCTTTTTGATATGAGTATGCACGCCATTTATCTAAGTAAAATTATACAAAAAATGATTGTCTGATATATTTTATGTCATACCATTTGTCTTTCCATAGAGATCTCCCATTGCTTGAAGTTTATCAATAATATCTTTATTAATTTCCGTATTCTTTTTTGCTGTTTGAGAAGACATTGAGCACATCCAATTACCTTTCTATATATATATATCAACAAACCATTTATCATACATAAGAAAAATATTTTACATACTGGTAATTCACCATTTTTATATGGATTTTTAACTGTATCATTATAATCCTAGATAAATAAAGTAATTAAAATTAAAAATTTCGTAATCTTTTCGTTTACTAACATCCATTATATCATGATCTTGATCTTCATCAGATGAATAACGTCTTTGTTTAACTTGTGTAGCACATCCACCTTGAGGTGCATCATCGGATAATCTTCGTTTAGGTTTATTTCGAATAAAATTTTTTTCTTCTACAGCTGGTTGTTGGGAAAATGATGGCATTGCTTTTTTTCGTATAAGAAGTGGACGAATAATATAATCTTTTGTTAATGGAACTAAATGTTTTTCTTTTAATGAATCACTTAACCATTTTGTTTGAATAATAATTGGTGGTGGTTTTTCAATATAATCTGTTGGATTTAATTTTAATAATGGATATACTTTCGATACATCGAATTGTTCATCAACAATAATAAAACGAGCATTCTCAGGTGATGTTAATAATTGAAGATGAAAACGTACAAAAGCATTTGTAAATATTATACGACGATCTTTACCAATACCATTTGGTAAAAAATAAAATGTGGCATTTGGATCAGATGGAATAAAATCAACTGATGCAATATTTTCATCAAAATCATTCGTTGTTAAGAGAGCAGACATAATTAAAAACAAGAATAGATATTAGTTACAATAAAAATTTTAATTGTAATTACATCGGAATCATGAAATATAGGTTAAAAATCTTTATTTTCATAGGGAATGAGTCATACTCAAAAACATTTGCTTAGCTGTTCGTCATGTCTCTCCCTCTTTTTTTTTCCTTTCTATTTCTTTAGCCAGTCACTCAGACTCGTAATGACAACGATAGATGGAGTTAGTTGTTACTGGATATTCCGATGTAAAAAGTATATAGTGTAGGTTATATACCTTTTTCGATTCGATATCATTTTATGTTTATCTCTCTTCATACGTTTACTTCATTATAAATAAATAAATATGTCTGAAGTCCCCGAGCAAGCAACTAAACCAAGTGGTAATTGGTCTCAATTATTATTAAATAAAGTTGTTTTCGTCACTGGTGCTGGTGGAGCTATAGGTTCATCAATTGCACAAACATGTGCAGCACACGGTGCGCGTGTTATTATTGCTGATGTTAATAAAAATGCAGCTGATCAAACTCTAACAAAAATTATTACTGAAGATCCAAATAAGAAAGATAATGTCATAAGTATTGAACTTGATGTAACTAATGAAGATTCAATTCAACAAGCAGTCAATCATGTTGTTGATAAATGGAATACAATTGATATTCTTATTAATAAGTATATAATTAATATAATATTAATTTATCAATTATTAATCTTTGATTTTATTTTGAAGTGCTGCTATTTTTACATTTGGCGCAGTTGAAGATGTTACTGCAGATGCATGGACACGAGTATTAGATGTAAATGTTCGTGGTTATGCCTTGATGGCTAAAGCTGTTGTTCCTTTATTGAAAAAACAAAGATCAGGTTCAATTATTCAAATGGCTAGTATTAGTAGTTGGATTGGTCAAGCTGAGTTTGTACCATATAATACAACGAAAGGTGCTGTTTTACAAATGACACGTAATTTAGCACTTGATCTAGGTCCATTTAATATTCGATGTAATGCTGTATGCCCTGGTGCAACACTTACACCAGCTTCATCAAATCATGCAGCACATTTAAATATAACATTAGATCAACTTGTTGAAGAACAAGTACAAAAACAATGTTTAAAAAAATGGGCATCAACACAAGAAATAGCTAATTTTACTGTATTTTTAGCATCGGATTTATGTCATTTTGCAACAGGTGCTAGTTTTCTAGTAGATGGAGGTTATACAACTATATAGAACGATTGATTTTTTTTCAAGTATATTATTAATTAATATATTACATCCATAAAGATTACAAATTAGATTTGAAAACTTTTAATCACATTTTTTTTAATTTTGTTCAATCGATCATATATGTCAAAATAAAAAAAATCGAAATCAAGACATAGGATAAACAGAAGAGAAAATATAACATATTGAATTATTCATTTATTTAAATAACTCATTATAACATTAAAAATTATATGTACAATAACAAAATCAAACAAAAGCTATGAGTGTGTTTACGTCAATCTTATCAGGACCAATCGTTGATAATCTATCTTGCTGTGCCATTGATTCTTTAATTGTACCTAAAAGTTCTCGTGGTCCTTTTACAATTGTTCGTTCATGAATAATTTCCGTTACATTGCTGGGTATTCCATTTAATTCCATTGCTGATGTTTGTGTACCTTCTGTTCGATCTGTCTGTGTTGTATTTTCATTATTTCTATGATATGATGGAGGCACAAATTTATCTGATGTATTGACACCCATATCAACTAGATTAGATCGATCTGGAATCGGATAACCAAGTGAATGTTGATGTACATGATGGAAATAATGTGGATGATAATGATGAGGACCATAAGAAGGAGGATTAGATTCATTATTAGCTACTTGTGATCCTTGAATTTGAGTAACAGATGATTTGGGTTTTTCTTCTTTATCTTTAGATATTTGTTGAGGGCGTCGCATGGCTAAAGCTCTTTGTCTAGCTTGATTTTCTTGTAACATTCTATATTTTGCTAATTCTTCATATTCTTTTCTATTGCTATCATTACAACAATCAAGTGAGACGATAACAATCGTAACAATAACTAAACTGCCGGCACCACATATACCATATAATTTAATGACTTGTTCTGTTGTAGTATCTATTCATATAGAAGAAAATAAGTAACAAAAGTGAAAAACCTGTGAAAATATTTACCCGCAACAAAGTAAAGAATTGATAATACAAGACTTATGAAGGCAATAAGAAACAAGATAGTAATACAAATATACCAGAATACTGTTGCAGCTATGATGAAAAAAAAAAGTAATAGATGTAAACAGAATATGGTATCCAAGGATAAAGTAGGACAAAAAGTAAATCATCTATTTTCTTCTTTTTTCTTACCTCTTGTGAGACCAAATGCTCCACTTAGTGTTGGTTGATCAGCAGGAATCTATTGTCAAATATATGAAACAAAGATGTAATTCAGAAATCTTGAAATGCATTGTTATAGTTAATAATTTGGAATGATGAAAGTTCTTATTTCTTCTTTGATCCTTATTAATGTTAATCATTCATTTGTACGTACCTGATTATTATTATTATCATTATCAATAATTAAACTATTTGCACTAATAGTATCACCACGATTCATTGTTGTTGTTGTACGGTCGTTAACACTATATTAGATCATTAATATTAAAACGTTTATTCTTTAAAGCTCGACATTTATTTACCTGTCACCAGCACCTTTCATTTTTTCGTTTTAATTTCTGCATCACTTTTTTTTCTTTTACTTACATTATTTACGTAAGCTTGAAAAATGGAAGCGTAAAGATGCGAAATAAAGAGTTGACAACCTTTTCTTTTCGATCATTTAATAAATACAAAGAAAAACATTCAAAGTACATACTAGAAAAAGAAAACTATTAAAAAGAAGAATAAAAACTTATACAGATTCAACAAGTTTTTTGTTTGATAGATTTCTTATTGAGTTGTAAAAAAAACTCCGAATGATTTTAATGATCAACTTTTAAGCGATAAATGATTATCATATCTATCACTACTACAACAATGTTGCTTAATAATAATAATAACAACAACGTATAATTGAATTCTTTCTTCTTCTTTTTTTCGGAAGCAATCTTAAAACAGATAGAAGGATTGATGTCTTTAGACAAGCGTATAATTTCAATTTGTTCTCTACTCTCTTGTTTCGCTATGGTTCTTATCGAAAAAAAAAGAGCGGAACCTTGCACACGAGATTGTAATCAATCCAAAATATATTTTATCATAAATCATGTCTTTTCCAATGACAAAAATATTCTTATTTCCTAATAATAATATAAGCAATAAAAAAAACTGGTATATATACAATTTATTTCTTTTTTATTGGAATAGTTAGTTCTTCAGTTGTTGATCAATCACTAAATAGATATACTGACGTCTCTCATGTATATGCACATCATAATAAGATAATTTCATCAACATCATAATCAACTGCCTGTTTAGCGTTCTTGCGTTTTTAAGCTTGTCATTAGTTTTCCACACTGTCGATTAGCATATATATATATATTTGTCTTCCTTGTTCTCTACTTCTTCTATTATGTTATTCTTGATGATGATTGTGCCAAGGGCCATTCACTAAAAGAAAGGAATAATATTTGTCGTTTTTTTATACATATATATATATTGTTCTTACA